>CAUYRT010030338.1:0-69501 GCA_963574885.1 Lepilemur ruficaudatus
CCCCTGGGTCACCTGGTACACCCTGCCTTCCCATCAGGTCCAGGCTCAAAGCATCACCCAGCCTCCCTGATCTCTGTAGGTGGAACTGATGCCTCTCCTGTTTTTCTCACGAACCCTGCTCAGACTCCATCTGCCATCTTATTAATAGTAGACATCTCCCTTACTTTGCATATGTGTGTAAAAGTTGTCTGTTTAAAAAAGAGGCAACAGACTTAGAAATCATAAGGAGGCCTTTATTCTTGACAGCTAGAAAGTGAAGTTCCTGATTTTGGTGTAATTTGTCAAGTTTCTTTTAACTCAGACTGCTGTACAATTTATACCTGATTATTTAAAAATAATTACAAGCACAGTTTAGACATGAAATATATACACTTAATTAATTTTTGTTTTATAAAAATTTTCATCAAAAAGCAATAAATGCGAAATTGTGGAGTCTATGACCTGAACACACTATGGATATAAATGTCTGGAAATTGCAGATAGGGTCTAATAAACACAGTTTTAAGTATAGAGCTAAGATAGAATGAAATCAAAGGAAACCCTAATGTGCCCAAAATGAGGGCAAAACTGTACGCCCAAATTGTAAACATGTGAGTCACTGCTCCCCACCGTGGGGCGAGAAGGACATGTAGGCACTGGGCCCACGGAGGTAAAAACTGACACAGCCACATGGAGCCCCTTGCAGGCCTCATCTTCAGGAAATGCACATGGTTCAGAAAAAAATGCATCCCAGCACCAAAAGATGACGCATGAGTTGGATCCTCTGGGAAGCAGACACTGAAACAAAGTGTAAAGTCCGTTATTGGGGAATACTGCCAGTGGAAAATAAAGGAGAGGAAGCAGGATTTCGCAGCAAGTCTCAGGCCACGGGGCGGGTCTGATACCTGTGAAAGGAAAGAGGCGCAAAAGCAGGACGTGGAAGCGGAACCAAGCAGGAGGCAGGTCTGACAAAGTTCCAAGCCAAGCTGACAAGTGGCTCTAGAACAAATACTGTCCATTAGAGGAGTCCTGTGTTGGGCAGAAATGGCCAGGTGCTAGGACCCCACGTACTGTCTTTGGCTGGGGCTGCCCAAAGGAGAATGAAAACCAAGGTATTTCCAGAAGGTGTTCACAAGTGGAGCTGTCAGTTATGGTGCTTCTTGTAGCTGAATGGTAAGTTCTTGGATGAGAAGATGTGAGCAGCATAGCTCCATGGCTGCCACACATAGCAGAATCTTATCTGTCTCAGGCTGGGCTCTGGGCGATGGCAGTGCCGGGGTAATACCTTCCACGAGAATTCAAAACCTCATGAAAGTTTGGGATTCAAATTGACATTATCCACTGGGCTGATAAATTGACATAAAAATTGGACCTAGCCAATGAGAGCACTCAAGTCTTCTGGCTGAAGCAAACTCAAAAATAGAAGGAACCATCCCACAATCCAGACCTGCTCAGTGTAAACTCACAATCACACATTGCCAAACCTATGAGGAAAAATCCACTGTTAGTGAGAACACGGACAGCGGGATTAAAGTCCAAGAACTTGAATTTATGTGAAGATAATCCAAAAGAGATTATAATGTGAGTATTTTTATAATGTATAAAACTAATAAAGGGTAGAAAATGGAAGAAGCAGCATAAAGAAAAGCATAATAAATAAAAACCACCAAACCCTAAGAAAAATCAATATGCTATGAACCAACAGAATTTCTAGAAATGAAAGATACGGTTACTGAAATTAAAAAAAAAATGGACTGGTTAAACAGCAGGACCAGACACAGCTTAAAAGAATTAGTTAAATCAAAGATAGATAATAAAAGTAGCTAGAATAAAGGACAGAGAGAAAACAATGGATGGAAACATGTTAAAACATAGACTAGGAAACCTTACCGTACATCTACCCAGTCAGATGTTCTCATCTAGGAAGACATCATTAGGAAATTAGGAGAAAAATATTTTTAAAAAAAATGGCTAACAATTTTTAAGAATTGATGAAAGACATAAATCCTCAAATTTAAGAGGCATAAGTCCTGAGTAAGGTAAGTAAAGGAAAAGCCACATGTAAAAATATTATGATAAAACTATAGGAGCCAAAAATAAAGAGGAAATCCTAAGGCCAACTAGAGAGAAAAGAAAAAAAAAACCAGATTGACATCAAAGGAAAGCTATTAGATTGACAATAGACTCTTCCATGATTAAATAAATAAATAAAGCCAGAGGTCAGAAGACAGTGGACTAACACCTACGAAGTGGTTAGGGAAAATAACTGCCAGCCTAAATTTTATACCATGATCAACTATCATACAAGAGCAAAACCAAACAAAGATGCTTTCAGAAAATAAAAATGGAGATACTTCATTTATACACCCTCACTGAAAAAAACTACTAAGGACTATCATCTGGGAAGAAGAAACTTGAACCCATTAGGAGAACCCAGTAGGAGAAGGATGTAAAAAGAAACAATGATGAGAAAAAAAAATCAGTAAACATGAGTAAATCTTTACCTGCACTGACTTTATAAAACAATAATAGGCCAGGCGTGGTGGCTCATGCCTGTAATCCTAGCACTCTGGGAGGCCGAGGCGGGCGGATCACTCAAGGTCAGGAGTTCGAAACAAGCCTGAGCAAGAGCAAGAACCCATCTCTACTAAAAATAGAAAGAAATTAATTGGCCACCTAAAAATATATAGAAAAAATTAGCCGGGCATGGTGGTGCATGCCTGTAGTCCCAGCTACTCGGGAGGCTGAGGCAGGAGGATCGCTTGAGCCCAAGAGTTTGAGGTTGCTGTGAGCTAGGTTGACGCCACAGCACTCTAGCCCAGGCAACAGAGTGAGACTCTGTCTCAAAAAAATAAATAAACAAAATACAACAATAATAAAGATGAATTTGGGAGATACAAGACAAAATGGAACTAAAATACTAGTGAACAATAACACGTAAAAAGGATGAAGTATGATTTAAATGAAAGCATTCTATGGTCATTGTGATTTCAAGGGAAAGGCAGAGATATCAATTACATTTAGACTTTGTGAGTCAAACATACATGTTTAAAATGTTCATTAAAACCGCTAAAAGAAGAAGTGCAATGGTTTCTAGCAGAGGGAGAAAAGTTGAATAAAGAAAACTTGATTAATCTAATAGAAAGCAGGGAAAGGGGGAAAGAAGCAAAGAAAAGATCACAAAATTAAATGGTAGAAAAACCAAATATATCTATAGTCACTATAAAGAAAATAAACCCTCTAGCTGAAAACAAATTGTCAGATTATAAAATAAAACAAAAATCCAGGAGTATTAATTCATCGGAAAATAGACAACAAATCGTTTTGCTTTCTCCAATAACTACTCCATAATTGTGCTTCATCAACCTTTCTTTATTCACCGGCTATTGTTATATCATTTGACATCTTGTCAAAATTCTAGTGCTATAATTCATCGCTTTCTATTATCAGGAAAGTCTCATTCCAGTCTCAGTCTGAACCATATTTAAGCTTCGATGTGCAACTCAATCCAGAGCTTATGTCCCTCGACTCCAGCTCAGACCAGGTCTCCCTGCGCTTCCTTCACCCAGACTCTAGCCTAGGCTTCCCCAAAGCCTGGTCTTTGGCTTTGAGAGTTCAAAAAGGAGGTAGAGAGGATGTGCCCGTGCCTGTTGATGGAGCACCTTGGTTCAGCTTGGTTCCACCTGTGACTGCAGCCGCTCTGGTATGGTGGTATCCAGGTGAGTGGGGCAGTGCCCAGTATCACCCTGCCCGTCTGACACTGAGACTCGCATCCCATCCAGTGGCTTGTGGCTGTGTGGGCGGCCTCAGGGTCCCTGCCCCTTCCTCCCTCACCACTGTGCTCCTTGGCAAGGAGGCAAGTAAGCTTCTCGGTCTCGAGTTGCCCCAATGGGCTGGAGAGCAACCAGAAAGGGATGGGAGCAAACCCACCTTTCCCCTGTGATGCTATAAGCCCTACTCTGATGGGCTACTCCTTCAGAAACCTACGCTGAAAACTGTTTCCATGTTCCAATATGTCCACAACCTTCAGGGGACACACATCAAAGGCTTCTTCCTCCCTCTAGTGGAGAGAGAGACTGAAGAGGACCCTGAGCCAGAGTTCCTGGCGCCACAAAAGGAGACCAACCCCCTTTCACATGGCAGAAAGGGAAAGGCCGGGACACTTTCTGTCCGCCCCCCCACCCGCAGTCTTCTTTTGCTGAGTATGTGGGGGTGGGGGTGGAGAGGGGAGGTGTGTCAATGGCTGGCCAGTGGCCAGTCCTGAGGTCGTGCCTCCTGGTAAGCGCTGTGGCTATGTGACTGACTGTGTGGACCTGACATCTTTTGGCCTCAGCTCTGAGCCTTGATTCCCAGAGGGGGGCAAAATGATGCCTGACATCCTGTGACATGCTGTTAACAAGAGATATACCCAAAACTTAAGGACACAAAATAGTTCAAAATAAACAATTAACGATGAGTGGAAGACATACCAGCCAATTACTAACCAAAAGAAAGCTGGAGCACTATTAATACTATTGGATAAAATAGGCTTTAATGTAAAAAGCATTACTAAGATAAAAAGGGTCACAATGAAAAAAAAAAAGTTCAGTGTTCCTAACAACATAACTTCAAAATATATAAAGCAAAAAATGACAGAATTTCAAGGAAAAAATTGAAAAATCATAATGGGAGATTTCTGCATACCTCTCTCTGTAATTGATAAAGCAAACAAAAATTAGTAGTGATATATTTTGAAAAGCATATGCAACCAGTTTTATCCAATTAGAGATTTTAGGTTCTTTTCAAGTATACATGGAATATTTACAAAAACTGGCTGCAAAGCAAATCACAACAAATTCCAAATAACCAATTTTATTCAGACTGTTCTTTAAAGTCACAATAGAGTAAAATTAGAAATAATAAAAACAATATACAAAAGTTTTTTAAAAAGAATAACCATTTATTGAAGAAAATATAAGACATTTTGCTTAAAATTTAATACTATTTTTTGAAACAATTCCTATTGTGATCAGTTCATAACAAATTTTCAGCTGATTACAGAATAGTTAGTATTAATATACAAATCTACAGTTGGTAATCTTTGAGGGGGAAAATATACCAAGAGTACACCTAATTTTTGAAGTAAATTCATATTAAACATGTCATTGTATGAAATGAAATATGTATTACTGAGAAAGAGAAAGCACTGAACTACTGAAATATGCAACAGCATGACTAAATCTCAAAAACAGCATGCTGACCAAAAGCAGCTAGACACAGAAGAGTGTGTACGTACGATTCCATTTATATGAAAAAGACAAAAATAATCTACAGTGTCAGAACACAGATTCATGGATTTATCAGACTCGCAGATGGGGAAGGAACATGAGGAAACTTTCTTCAGCGATGAAACGTTTTATATCTTGACAGGGGTGTGCAGATTACATAGGTGTTTGCATTTGTCAAAACTAGGCAAACTGTAAACTTGAAATTGGTGCACTATACTGTGTATAAGTAATACTTTAATAAAAAATTTCAAATGTGCAACACTTACCATGAAAAATGTTAAGACAAGAGACAGACTGGGAGAAAATGTTTGCCATGTACACAACCAACAGAGTATTGTGGGGATTGTAACACATATAACATAAGATGTATGCAAAGCATGGTAGGGCTAACTGTCGTAAGGTTGTTGCATGCACCATATGTGAAGTGCTATAATCTATGTGAAGTAGGCTGTTAAAGATGTATATTGTAAAACTTAGGGCAACCATTTCAAATGAGGTGTAACTAGTAAGAGAATGGGGAACAACAGAAATTATTTAAAAAATAGAATACTAATATAAAAATAGAATTACTAAAATATACTCAACCCCAAAGCAGGCGAAAAAGGAGAGAGAGAGAAACAAGTCTCATTAACATCTGGAACACACAGAAAACAACTAGTAAGATGGTAGATTTAAATGCAATCATATCAGTAATTACAATAAATGCATGGTGATAGGGTTAATACCCAGAATATATTTTTTTTTACAAAACACCTACAAACCAATAACAAAAAGACCTCACAACAGAAACACTGGCAAAGGATGTGAAGAGGAAATTCACAGAGGAAGAAACCAAATGTCTAGTAAATGTGAAAAGATGCTCAACTTCTTTAATCAGGGAAATACAAATACAAATTAAAATAATGAGCTAGCATTTTATACTCATCATGTTGACAAACGTTCTGAGTCCATTATCAATAGGTGTTAGCGAGGATGGGCAAACAGGTAGTCATGCGTTGTTGGTGGGAGCGTAAGTGGGCGCCATCTCTTTGGTGAGCTACCTGGGAAGCCTGAGGAGGATGAAGGTGCTTCTGTCACCCAGTATTCCATGTCTAGGTGTCTCACCTAGAGACACGCTCCAACAGGGCACAATGAGACATGTATGCAGATGTTCCTGGCAGTAGGTATGTTTTCCTTCCCCTCAGGGGAATGGAAAATAAACTGGAGTTTATGAATTCAATGAAATACTATATAGTGTTTAAAACATGACTATATCTCAGAAACATAATGACCCATGAAAAAAAGCAAGTTGCAACAGGAAATGGATGGAATAATATCATTCACATAAAATTTAAAAATACCAAAACCAGCAGTATGCATTGTTTGCCTATGTACACATGGTAGGAAATGCATGAAGACATGGGTGGCAACTCTAGCCTCTGGGAAGGGAGGGGCAGGATGCCGTAGCACTGGCCTTATCTCTGCCCAGAACTTTACATTTTTAAAGAGAGATCTGAGCCGCCAGTATGTTGAGTCCTGCTCTAGCTGTCTTGCAAGGGCAGCTCCACTCCTGACCCCTGGGGTTCCATTAGGGGATGCTCCCCTCACCCCCTTAAGTTAGCTCCAGTAGGAACCAGGACGCCTGCCCGTACTTTCTTCTTTCTCTCTTCTCATTTCGTTCCCAGTTCTTGCCACCTCAAAGATAATAAATAAGTGTTTAAGTGGACCTGTCCAGGAAAGGGAATCGCCTACTCTAAGCTCTACCGTTCCTTTTGGGACAGCGCATGGTTAGAAAGAGGGTTCATACTGTAACTTAGGGTAAACAAGTCATTCCCCACGCGGCCTCAGTTCTCCTAAATGAACCATCTGGCCCCTTCCAGCCCTAGCACTCTTTGATTCTAGGAATTCTGTCCTTTCTTGTCGAAAACAACACTCGGGCATTTCACAAAAGCACCCAACCCCCTGGCTACCCTTGGAACCACAGCCCGCTTCCCTGGAACCCGGACTGCACTGAGCTGGTCACATGAACTCCGGGCTTTCTCTGGTGTGACGGGCTTCTCAGATCCCTTTGTGAGCGCAGGTTTTGAAAGGGAGCGACCTCGGGTTCTGGGTTTGAGGAGCAGGGGAGCCGGCGGGAGGAAGGCTGTCGGAGCCAATCAACCCGCCTCCAGCCCCAGCACGTCGCCTGGGCTACGCGCTCTGATTTCGCCTCAGCCCGCCCGCCGCCCGGCCTCGCCCGAGGGTGCCCGGGCAGGCGAGGACCCCAGGTGAGAGGCCGGAGGGTCCCGGAGGGGGGGAGGCCCCGGCGGTTCGGCCCGGGCTCCACGACGGGCTGGCCCGGGCTCAGGGCGTGTCCGTCGCCGCCCGGCTGGCTGCTCGCTCGACACTGTTCGCTCCTACCGGCTGTAGATGGAGCTGTCTGGGTTCCGGCAGCCTCCGACGAGCCTCGGAGTGTTTCTCTTTAAACGGCCTGAGAGGGACATGCCTCCCAGGATGCAGTTTGTATCAACATGGCAGCTGCTGTGCAGCTCCCCTGCTGAAGAGGCGCCGGGACGGCAGCGCAGCTCGCAGCCGGGGCCGGGGCCGGAGCCGGGGTCGCAGCCGCGGCCGCAGAGGGGCGGCGCGCGGGCCGGGGGCCGCTGCTGAGGGCCGGGGCCCAGCTCGCGGCCGGGGCGCAGCCGGCCGGGTCGCCCGCACAGCCGCGCGCCCCGCTCCGACGCCGCCGCCCGGGCTCGGCGGCTCCGTGCCCGCTCGCCCCGCGCGCCCCGAGCAGGCCGGGGCCCGACGGCCGCGCGCGAGCCCCGGCGGGGAAGGCAGGGCCGGGCCGGCGCCGCCTGCCGAGAGGACCGTGCGGCCGGGCCTGCGTGGGGCCGCGCGCGTCGGCGGCGGCGGCGACTCCCGGGGCCCGGGCCGGACAGCGCAGGGCCATGGCCGAGGCGGCCCCGGCTCCGGTGAGGGCGGCCCGCGCGCGCACGGACGCGCGGCCTCGGGGGCCCGGGGACGGCCTGCGTGTCCCGGGCTCGGCGGCCCGGCCTGGGATCTCGGTAAGGGACGGAAACGCCGCGACGTTGGCGCGGAGGGGGGGCGCCCTGGAGGGGCTCGCGCGCCCCTGAACGGGGGCGGGGGGGCGCGGGCCAGGGCCGGGCGGAGGATCCGCCGCCGCCGTCCGTGCGAGGCTGCGCGGACGCCGGCCCCGGCACACACGCGGCCCCGAGGTGGGGCGCGCTCGCTCCCTGCGGAGTCGGCGCTGCGTCCGTCGGGGTGGCCGCCCGCACGTTTTCCGCAGAGCTCGGCCCCGCCGAACCTCCCCGGCCCGGGCGCGGCGCTGACGCGGCTCTCCCATTTCGCAGAGCGGAGACACTGAGGCTCAGACACCTGGCGGCGACCCGCCCTGCCTGCCCCAAGGTCACGTAGCTAGTCATCTGTGGCGCGGTGCCCGCGGCCCCAGAAAGGCCTGCTGTGGGCCTGGACGGGGAGCGGGGCGGCCCTGGCGGCGGCCTTCCCTGGGTGAGGGGCCTGGCGGTGGACGCGGCCCGTCGGGGGAGGAGGGAGAGGCCGGGCAGCGCCCAGCCAAGTGTCTCCGCGGTGGGAAGCAGGTGACCCGCCGGGCTCCGGCCTCGGTCTCCAGCCTCTGCGTCTGGAGGGCCCCCGGCCAAACTTCAGGTGTCCTGACAGATGGTGTCTGGGGGTCGGGCTTCTAAGGGGTTGGGGCTGGTGTTCCTTTTCAGTTGGCCATTCTTAAAAATCTGTCTTAAGATCTCCCTGCAAACCTGCTCTTTGAGATGGCCTGGCTGTGCTAGAGAGGATTACTGCATGGGAGTCAGTGCCTTTGAGCCTCAGTTTCCTATAGTGTACAGGAGGGGGGTGGCAGATTTCGCTTTCTAAAAAGCCACTCAATTTTTAAAATAATAATAAGTCAATAAGCTATAGGGAAAAATAAAGGCTTTTTTACATGACAAGGTCCGGGCTTAGGTCTCCAGAGCCCTTGAGTGGTATGAACAGTGCTGGGTGAACCTCACTAGGTCATTCAAGAAAATGGCAAGACTTTCTTACTGTCAGATATGTGTGGTTATGTATGTCTCTACTCATATGGCATGAATCCTGGAGACTCAATCCACTTTTGATACAGGGATGGGAGGGACAGTCAAATCCTATGAAATAGGGCTCAGGGCTCAGAGTAATTTTCCCCCACCCCCCACCAGCAGTGTGAGAATTTGACCTTATTAGTTTTAGATGCCTTTTTCTTTCTTTTTTTTTTTTTTAAAGACAAGTCTCATTCTGTTGCCCAGGCTAGAGTGCAATGCTCTCAGCCTAGCTCACAGTAACCTCAAATTCCTGAGCTCAAGTGATCCCTCCTGTCTTAGCCTCCTGAGCAGCTGGGACTACAGGCGCCCACAACCACACCTGGCTAATTTTTCTATTTTTTGTAGAGATGGGGTCTTGCTCTTGCTCAGGCTGGTGTCCTCCTAGCCTCAAGCAATCCTCCCACCTTGGCCTCCCTAGCATAGGCAAGAACCACAGCACCCAGTCTCTGGCCATTTCTTTATGCTTAGGGTAAGATCAAGCCAAAGGTTGACTGAGTCTGATGAAATTATAGCAAGGGGCTTTTATCTGGGGGGTGGGGAAGTGGACGTGCTCCTGTGGCCCCTCTGTAGGCCTCCAAGTTCAGAAATGGAGAGAGAGAGTCTAATAACAGAGAGCAAAGAAATAGTATTTTCCTTTGAGCTCAATTTGACTAGTTGGTAAAGATGTTCTACCCTGCTGGCTTTATTTACTATAGTGGAGAGTTGGTTTTTTTTCCTCATTATTCCTATTAAACCACTATATTACTCAGGGAGACTAACTTGGCCCTGAGGGACCTTTTTTCCCTTCTTCCTACTAGTTGTAAGCCAATACCCTGATCCCTGTCTGAGGAAAAGGCCATAGGGTGCCCATTGTGTTGCAGGATGCTAGTCACTTTCCCTGTGAGGAGACTGCTTTCCGGGTCCGTCCAGTCCTGCATTCACCTGAGTGGAGAGTTGGAATGTGGCTTAGTGGTTGCTGAGCCTTCAGGTTTTGGGGTCTGTGAACTCCTTGCAAATGTTAGCAAAATTCTGTGTACGTGCCCTTGCGTATTATTTGAGGAAGAGAACCCAAAACTTCCATTAGGTTTCAAAAGGGTTCCTGACCCAATGTGTCTTTAAGGACAGAACCTTCTTCCCACCCTCCCCAACCCCATGAAACCTCCTGCAGATCTTTGTTTACTCTCCAGGCCGCTGAATTTCAGAGGTAAAAAGGATTCAGAGCACATGCCTACATGGCCAGTTGCCTCAGTTGACAGTTGAGGCCAGGAGTGACCTGCAGGCTCTGGAGCCAGACAGCTGTGTGACCTGGGGCAAGTTGCTCTGCCTGTCCTGTCCTCGGTGTCCTCACATGCTGAGTGTGGACAGTAATTCTAGCAGTACCTATTTCACCTGGTTTGGTGAGGATTAAATGAGATAATCCTTTAAAATGCTTAACCCAGTTGATGGTACATAATAAATGCTGAATAATTGTTAGCTGTTCCCAACTAATTAGTTCCCACATCAGGGTAGTGGCAGAGCTATTGGATCATACTACCTCAAAAAGTGTTTGCTGAATAGGATCTTGAATCTTTAATCCTTGGCTTTAAAGTATGATGCTATCTCCGTTAAGTCACCTGTCAGTGAATAAATGAGCAAATAAAAGAAAGGAAGCTATAGAAGATACGGAATAGGTTTAGGTTTTGGTAAGTCTTTGATAGATAACTAAAGGAACTGCATTATTTATCCTAATAAATTTTTTTGGTAACTCAGCAATTAACTCTTCATTCAGCAGGCATTTATTGAGCATCTACTATATGTCAGACTAAATACCAGGGATATGCTAATTTTCAAATGAAGAAAATGGAAATTTTAATTACTTTAAAGATCATTTCTATACAGAGTGTAGTAATTGAGCAGATTCATTGAAGGAAGATTATGAGGAAATGGACAGAAATTATTATAGGAGAAATTCTGTTCAGTTCCAGTAAAGATATTGATTGGGTCGGTAAATACAGAACTGGTCACTCACAGAAGATCATGGCTTCACCTCCCTGGTGATTCAAGAATTCTCTCAACATGGGTGTGACAAGGTGGGGAGCAGGGAGAGAGAGTGGATTATTAAAATCCCCAAAGGAATCTGAGTCTTTATTTTGGTCTGGTCTCCACCAGTCTTCGTGCAAGTCACAAGACTGGCTGACTTCTGCTCTGCTTCCCATCCTTCCAGGCCTCCTTGCTTCCTCATTCCCCACCTCAGGAACCACAGGGAGAAACCCAGACGGCCTGAATACACCTACCGCAGTGGACCCCTGCCCAGGAGACCTTGGCTCCTGGAGGATGGCTGAATTGCCTGCCTTCACCCCTCTCATAACAAAAGTCAGTCCAGAAGGCCCAGAAGCCCGTTCAGCCTCTGTAGTAGGGGCTGGGCACATAGAAGACGTTTCCAAGTCAAACATATACCATACGAGCTCTTTGAGAGAGTTTATTGATAAGTCAACAATTCAACTTTTATCAAAGAGTAAGACTCTGGGAAAATTAAGATAATTTTGTGTCCTCACGCTTGGACCAAGTGAGGGAAGGAACACAAGGCACCACGAAGGCCTAATAACACTAGAGGAAGCACTGGGGCTGGACGACAAGTCCGCCTTTGAGTTAACAGCACCAGCCCCCACTAGTGATCACCTGTGCTTTGCCGGGAGTCGTGGGATAGTAAGTGCCTGGTGTTTACAAAATTCTGCTCTGTCATTTCTCAAAGTTTTATTTTATGTTCAATGCTCTAACAACTCAGTGAGGTGGTATGTGTGTGTCAGATATTACTATCCTCATTTTGTGGACAAAGACACAGAATAGAGAGGTCAGATAAGCAGACCAGGGTGACACAGGCAGCAGTCGGTATAGACAGGGCTGAAAATGCATGTTCTCATTTGAGTCCGGTACCCTTTCCCCTCTCCCACATTACATCTCGTAAGAGGATGCCTTAGCAATGTTTGTTGTGAAAAAGGATATGGCTCTGTGAAAAATAGAAGGTGGCATAACCGTCTTTTATTTGTAATAGTTTTATAATTGATGTCTAAGTTGGTGCTATGGTCCCAAGGAGAGATTCACATCTGAGGAGCATGTTTTCTTGCTACCCAAACTGAAACCCTTTTAATGTGGATACTTTGGGATTTATTTTGCCAGCTGGAGACTGTGACCTTCAATCCTGTCTTCTCCTTTCTTTCCTTAAACACAGGTCCAGCAGTTGGACATGGAGAACCAACGCTCATCACCTCTGTCATTCCCCAATGTTCCACAAGAAGAAACCTTACGTCAGGCCCCTGCTGGGGTCCCCCGAGAAACTCTGTTCCAATCCCGCATTCTTCCCCCCAAAGAAATTCCTTCTTTGTCTCCCACTGTTCCCCGACAAGGCTCCCTGCCCCAAACTTCTAGTGCTCCCAAGCAAGAGACTTCTGGCCGGATGTCGCATGTTCTCCAGAAGGGACCCTCACTCCTGTATCCTGCCGCTTCTGAGCAAGAGACTCATCTCCAGGGTCCCCTGGCTTCCCAGGAAGGGACACAGTATCCAACCCCAGCTGCTGCTGAACAAGAAATCTCCCTGCTCTCCCACCCCACCCACCATCAGGAAGCCCCTCTGCACTCCCCTGAAGTTCCTGAGAAAGACCCCCTGACCCTTTCCCCTACAATTCCTGAGACCGACATGGACCCCCTGCTCCAGAGCCCGGTTTCCCAAAAGGACACCCCCTTCCAGATCTCTTCTGCAGCTCAGAAGGAACAGTCACTCCCCACGGCGGAAATCACCCGCTTGGCCGTGTGGGCTGCCGTCCAAGCGGTGGAGAGGAAACTGGAGGCCCAGGCCATGAGGCTACTGACCCTGGAGGGCAGGACGGGGACAAACGAAAAGAAGATAGCTGACTGCGAGAAGACAGCTGTGGAGTTTGCAAACCATCTGGAGAGCAAGTGGGTCGTGCTGGGGACCCTGCTGCAGGAGTACGGGCTGCTGCAGAGGCGGCTAGAGAACATGGAGAACCTGCTGAAAAACAGAAATTTCTGGATCCTGCGGTTGCCCCCGGGCAACAATGGAGAAGTTCCCAAGGTAAGCCTATCCCAACTGGGGCTTCCCAAGGAAGTGATCTGATTGGGAATGTGGTTGAGGAATTTAGAGAACGCGGTGGTTGAGAAAGAAAAAAATCTAGTGATCCCTACTTGCCGATGCTGCTTCATGAAAAACAGGATGTGCCAAAATCAAATTATTTCTCCTGTTGTTAAAAGCATAGGTCAGTATAGAGATTACAGGGACCAGGGATTGTCAGTTTAGAAGGGTGTTCAGCAGATTGGCCATGGTGTCTGCAGGTGAGAAGGCAAATAGAGACCAGGTGAGAAAGCTGTGTGACAGTCAGTCCCTGGTGCATGTCGTGAATGGCTCATAGCTGGGGTAGATGCAGGGGCACTCAGGCTACAGATCACAGGGACCTGTCCTGCTCAAATCAGTTCACTCACAAATCATGTTAATGCCAGGAAAACAGTGATGTCAAGAGGCTTCCTAAAAAAAAAAAAAAAAAAAACCTAGAGAACAGTTAGGTTTTCATAGTTTTCCAGAAGGTTCTGGAAGAGCTTGAATGTGAACTGGCTTGCTTTTGATTCTTTGATGCAGCTGCCCCTTTTCACAGCTTTATATGGAGAGAAAACTGACCATATTCTCTAGGCCAGCATTTCTCAAATTTTATTGTGCACATGAATCCCCTGGGGGTCTTACTAAATGCAGACTCTGAGTTAGGTCTGCGGTGGGGCCAGGGAGTCTGCATGTCCAGCAGGAGCCCTGGTGGTGCCATTCCTGCTGGTCCGCAGACTGTGCTTCAGAGCTGCAGGTATTATCCTGTGGGAGGAGAAGGACCAGGCAAGATGAGTCCCTCACTCTCTGGGCCAGGACAGTGGCCAAGGCCTGGCCAGACTTCTGGAGAGGTCCTAGTGGAGCCCCAGAGTTGTGGGTTCGGGCCAGCGCCAGGGGTTTGGGCCTGGGGAGTTGACAGCTGTGGCCTGTGACTGCCTTCCAGCTGGTCTAAATGGAGCTTGTTGTGTGGTTTCAGGTCCCTGTCACATTCGATGATGTTGCTGTCCACTTCTCCGAGCAGGAGTGGGGAAACCTGTCTGAGTGGCAGAAGGAGCTCTACAAGAACGTGATGAGGGGCAACTATGAGTCTCTGGTTTCCATGGGTAAGGAGAAGGCTTCACTGACCAGGGGCTGCCTTGACGTCAGCTTGAAGTGCATTTGCAACCTTGGGGAGTTCTGAACCCCAGTAGAGCCGATAGTCAAATGCAAGGAAAATGGAATTTTAGCGAGCACATCACACTCATATACCCACATATACCAGCACAGCACAGGCCCGAACAGCTTGTAAAACAGACACTGCTCTATGGAGAAGCTTCTGGGGCAAGCCGGAGAAGACCGACCTAGACATCCAGACATCCGTGGTCCCTCACCCTCATAGTATTTCCCCATGGACACCTTTATTTATTAAATTAGTTTGTCCAGCAGACTATTACTAAGGAAGGAAAGAATAGTGGAAGAAAGCAAATGTGCTGAATGCCTACTGTGTGCCAGCAGCATTCGAAGTGCTTTACAGGAATCCCCTCACCGAATCCTCACAGCTCTGTCAGGGAGCTAGGATGGTGTTAGCGCTCCTGACTGATTATTCAGGAGTCTGGACACTGTCATTGATTGAGGGCTTACATACCCCAGGTCCTAGTCCCCAAAGTGCAGACAAGGAGGCTGTGATCAGGGAAGTTGAACGCTCACCCTGCGTCCCCACCAGGAAATCACAGTTTCGCTGAGATCTGTCTTACCCCAAATTCTATGGATTCTTGTTTTCATTAAGAATATTTAAGGATGAGGCCGGTTGCGGTGGCTCACGCCTATAATCCTAGCACTCTGGGAGGCCGAGGCGGGCAGATCGCTCAAGGTCAGGAGTTCAAAACCAGCCTGAGCAAGAGTGAGACCCCGTCTCTACTATAAATAGAAAGAAAGAAATTAATTGGCCAACTAAAGATATATATAGAAAAAAATTAGCCGGGCATGGTGGTGTGTGCCTGTAGTCCCAGCTACTCGGGAGGCTGAGGCAGAAGGATTGCTTGAGCCCAGGAGTTTGAGGTTGCTGTGAGCTAAGCTGACGCCATGGCACTCACTCTCGCCCGGGCAACAGAGTGAGACTCTGTCTCAAAAAAAAAAAATGTAATGAGACTGACTGAGTGAGTTATATTTACCAGACCTTCAGTCAATGCTTGAGTGAGGTTCATTCCTCTCTTCCCATATACTCAATAAGGACTTGAAAAATATATGTTTGTAAATAGAAAGTACAACATTCTCAAGGGTCAGAATCCCAAAATGTTCTTTCTGACTTATAGGGAACGTGCGTTCAAGACTCCGAGACACAGCCGCACTGAGGGGAGGCGCTGAGCGCAGGCTGGTTGTCACACGTCAGGTACACTGTCCAAATAAAACAAAACAAAGCTGGTCTGATAGTTCATGAGGAAGAAAGCTGGTATTGTGCACTATGGGTAATTGGCACAAATAATAGGCTTCATAAAAACATTGCAATTAGTATCATTTTTATACAGTCAAGCAAATTTTTAAATTTTCCTTTTCTCACTTTTGGTTCTCTAATACCTAAAATTAGCACTGATGTCAAGCCTCCCCTAATGCCCACAAACTACTAAATCAGACGCCACCTGCTACAGGCCTCCATGGCATGTGGCCTTACAGCTCAGCACCAACGCTTCCAAACCGGGACCCCCGTGCTCCCGCCTCTGCAGAGGAGAGGCCCCCAGCGACCTTGTCCTCTGACAGGCCTTGGTTCTGAGCAGCACAGGAGCTGGCGTTTCAGACACAACCTGGTGTGGGTGGGGACAACAGTGCCATCTCTGGCATAACACACCCGTCCCAGTGATTCTATGGTCCATATGCTTAATGCAACATTGCACCTGCTCTTCCACACCCTAAATCTTTTTGTTGTTTGTCCTTACGTTCTTTACATTCAGCGTTTTTAAGACATTGACCTAAACAAAAGGAGAAAATCCTATGTAAAAATAATTCAGTACAATGCCATCCTTTCCTTGTTCAGCTCTCCAACAACCACAAAAATCCAGAAAATGCAATATTTAAGAATGCATCAAAATCCAGGTTTGATAAATTAAATTTTATCCTTAATAATGTTCAGTGCAACATGATGTAAGTAGCTGAAATGAGGATTCATCAATAATACATTAGGTGATTCCAGCAGTTACATGCCTTCATTAATAAAACAGGCCCATCTTTCCTAAACAACCAGAGCTTTGGGGGCTTTGGAACAGTCTTTCTGGAACTTACACAACAACAGGAAGTCATACTGTGCATATACAGGGGGAGGAGGCAGGTGGTGACAACATAACCCAGTTACACTGAAAAATGAGTTCCCAGGAAGCATGCCTTGTCTGCTGAGATACACAAAACCATTTCTTCCTGTGGAAGCCTTCTTCTGGAGCCCTGGGCTATGTTTCATTTTAAAAGCTCTTTCTAAAAGGTTACTGAATGCCACAGCCATGTGAAGAATAAAATGTTTTTACCTTGGCTTTATAGCTATTTCTGCCAAAGGCCAAAAACAACCAAAGAAAGATTCATATTAAAGGTAGTTTTATTTGATGTTGCTCAAGCTGAAAATTTATTTTAGTGTACTTACCCACAACTTGCATTTCCATGAGAAAAAATAAAATGTACTCATAAAATCCCAACATGGCCCTTTAGGTAACTGAAACTTAGGGTGATGCCATCAACACAGCTGAATGCTTACTAAGTGTAAGCCCCTGTCCCGAATGCTTTACAGGAGCAATTCATCTAATTCTCATCGTCACCATTTCATCATTTCCATTCTGCAGATCAGAAAGCTGAGGCACACAGAGGCTAAATAAACAGCCTGAGGCCACACTGTTAGCAAATAGCAGAAGGCTATGTGTTGGGACTGCCTCACCAAGGAGACAAGACGCCCTTTCAGTGCTCAGTCACTGATGTCACAGCATCATCAAGCTCACGGTTCATTTCAAGCCTCCATCTCTATCATCACAGCTGCCACCTTTCTAGATTCTTAGGCTACTCTGGCTTGTTGAAATATTCCGACCTATTTATCACAAGGTCTAGTCTGGGCTGTTGCCACCATACTGACACAGGGTGACTTAGGACTTGGTGAATCAGCACAGGAATCCTTTAATACCCTACGTCATTTGTTATTATAATTATGAGGTGTGATTTTTAAAATTGTGTCAATATAACTTAATCGCTGCAAAAGAGTCCACTGGCTAAATGAAAGCTACACAGAGTAGATGACGTTTCCTGTGAGGCACAACGGTGAGACGTGGCATTCTGAATTCTGGGATGTGTGGTCCTGCTGTCTTCAATGACTGGGCCTTGCTGATGTCAAACATTCTGCAGAACTCACAAGGCAGTTGCACCTTTCTTTCCACTGCCTAAAAAAGTTACCATGAATTCAGTAACATAATCAAATTAACTCTTAGAGATTATTTATTCCAAAAGCATCTACATGTTTTAGAAAAATGGCAACATGTGTGTGAAATATCTATTGTCATCTACAGTGTGCCTAGGGTCCACTTGGACCACATCAACAACTGCACAGTTCATGGTGTCCCCAGCACGGGGAGTTGGAAACCAGTGACGTCCAAGAGCATGGCTCCATCAGCCTAGAATAGAACTTTTCCTATGGTTTATAGCTCTCACTGATTTAAAAAAAAAAAAAAATGCTGGTGAGCATTCCACATCCTTCCCGGAAGAGGACGAGAACCCTAATGGGCAGTGTCCAGCTGGGCCTCCCCAGTGACAGCATCACTTAAGTTCTGGAAACTGAAGCATATTTAAAACAATGCTCAACTGCTGACGATGCCACCTCAAGAGGAAGTTGCACACTATTCCATAAAACACCTTGATAACACTTTTTCTACAAAACTAGCTAATATTTTTTGTGTTCTTACTATATGTCAGATGTTATTTAACTGCTTGAAATGTATTTCTCGTTTAATCATCTTAAGATTCCCGTGAAGAAGGCACTGTGATCCTCATTTTACAGATAAGAAAACTGAGGCTAAGAAAAGTTACATAACTTGCCAAAGGCCAAACATGTGCTAAATGATAAGGTCAAATTTGAACCCAGGGCAGTTGGGCTGAGGCCCCAGGTCTTACTATCTGTCCACACTGCTCTCATAACTGGTGTCCTGGCACTGCAGTCTACACCCATGGCAATCTTTAATGCAAGGTTGCAAGGTGCAGGGTGTCTGCTCTGAGCACAAGCACACAAAGGGGCAAGGGGCACACATGGGAGGACACACAAATGGATGGGTGTTGGCAAAGTAACAATGTCCAATTTAGCAACTACTGTGAGATCCAGGTGTACTTGCTACCTTCTATGCGCTACAGAAATGCAGGCGACCGTTAAGTGAATCACACAGCTGCTGTTGGATTCACCTCAGCAATGCCTTTTGGTCCTGGACTGAGACTGCAGGCCCTGCACAACCCACCTGTGTTAGTGAAGATTTCCTCTTCACACTGCAACCAAAACAAAGCCTGGAAATGAACAGATCGACCCCAGCGGGCATCATAACCTCCAATTTCAGATTTTGTGTCCATTTACTTTTCCAGTGAATTTATAGTAGGTAAATGTTAAAACTTGGAACTTACAAATTTATACATATAAAATACTTTTTTGAGAAGAGGTTCTGTTGCCAAAATCCTGTAGAAACCATTGCTGTGGGCTCTCTGGTTCCTATCCATGCACAAACCCAATCAGGCAGCAACATCCACCAACCTCACAGGACGTCGCTGCCAGGAGGCCAGGCAGGACCAGGCTGCCAGGGTATTCAGAGAAATCAACATTTTATTTAAAGGAAAACAATTTCAATCTAAACGTTTTTGAAACATTAGGAAAGCCACAGTTTAGGATATTTAGATTTCCCAGGGTCCTTTTATAATTAATTCTCCCTTAAATGAGAAAGTTTATTTTCCCAAATGAGTGCCTTTCATTACACCCAGATGGATGTTTCCTTTCAACCTTGACCATCAGAAAATGAAGAGCTAAATTCATCCTAGATGTCTGCTAACATTTTTCTCTTGCTTTTTTCTTTTAATAAAAAAAGTCCTCTTTTATGCTGCATTTAATCGTGTAAGATATTCATCTTCAAGTCCTTCCTGGAAGGAAGAGTGGAAATCCTAACTAGCATCACTTTTCCTGTGTCAGGCTAGCCCTGTTCACCAACCAGCAGCAGTGGCTCCTAATACACGCACCTCATTCTGCAAACCGCGTGTTTATATAATGCTGACCTGCAGGGGTTCTGCCTCAGGAGGAAGCACCCGCTGCCCGTAAGGCACTTTGGTGACGTCCCCCCTCTAGCATGTGGGCAGGGTGGGAACATGCAGAGTGGCTTTTGTCATGTCAAGAAAAACAAAGTATCACTGAAAAAAGACAAATTCACATTACTATCTACTATGAAAACTACAGCTTATGAAAAAGAAATTACAGGGGAGAAGTATTACTGACTTGCTTTTTTACTTTGCAAATTAGAAACACAGAAGTTCTACTGTTTTAAACTCTGAGTTACTCAGACTCCTCCAAGACAAACCTCTTTTGGTCCAAAGTTATTGTCATTGTGACAGTTTGTGTAAAAACCATTTCTCCAGTATTTTGAGGACCTTGCCCTGTCCTTCCTGACACACTCCACCCTGCCTCATCCCAGCACCAACTAAAAAGTTCAGCGATGGGAAAGACTGAGCTGGCGCCCCCATTCTACCCGGGCCCACATGGCAATGCTGAGCTTCGCAAGCAAAATCCCCGGTATCACGGTGAAGCTGAAAAGTTCTCAGCTGAACTCAGCACTTTCCGGTGGTTCAGTTTCTTAAGTGCCACTTTAACTCCTTAATCTGTATGAAATAATTTTCTGGGTCACAAAATGACACAAAAGCCTGGCTTAGGGATAGAAACTCAATGGGTGTTTGTTCAACAAATGACCTACCTGCGGAACACAGGGGATTGGCTAATTTGGGATTGGAGAAAAAATGAAGGAGAGAAACTCTGCTAAATAATCCGGAAAGCTCTGAAGGTCAGGATCACAGAAGTGATTCTCATAGACACGACTGACTGTCTATGATCTTGGACAACGTCAGCAAGGAACAACTGGAACTCTTGCACAAGACAGAAGTTGAAAAGACATAAATATAATTTATGTGGATATATTTAATATATGGATACAATAAAATGTATGAATACGTTCTTTTCTTAAAGTAGGCTCCATTTACACAGATTAAAGCATCTCAGAAAGAAAGAAAAAATTTGTGTGAGAAATAAAAATAAAGTCCTAAGCCCCCCAACCAATTGAACAACCCCTTCTTGGCCAAGGGGACCCCAGAGAAACCTTAAAACTGACACGGTGGGATGGGAATCAGACACCCTCATCATACTCCTGCCCTCAGCCTTCTTCCCTAAGGGCCAGAACCAGCTTTCAGAAAGACCTGCCCCAGCCCTGACTTCAACCAACCACCCGATGCTGCTGCTCCCTTGTGATCTGAGCACTGCTGACCAGCAGTCCCTCCTGGTGAGGAGCAGATCTGGCCATCCTCAGAGGATGCAGTGAGGCCTTGTGTCCTCTGCTTCACCTCTGGACATCAGAGGGCTGGAAACTCTGCCACTTTTGAACATGTGATCCATGAAGGGGCAGGAAGTTCAACTGCACACATGCATGTCTCTCCTCTCACATTCATGACTCCTGTGGCTTGTTAAATGTGTATATTGGGCCGCCCTTGCTCAGCATAAATTCCTGTACCCTGTTCCCTGTGCCACTCCCTTGAAGCACCTGTTTCCAGCTTCTGTCCGAGGCTGTACTCCCAGCCTGTGCACCCCTTTGTGACAAAGCTGCACCCCTTTGTGACAAAGCTCCCCTTTCCAGAGTCATGAGCCTCATCATTCCTTGGCCGACACATGCAATACTCTTCCCCATGTGATCCACACTCGTGAGTCTAATGTGGTAATGCGGGACTAGCTGAAGGGTCCAGATTTCTTTAATAAGCCACTCAGCCTGTTAGCTTGCCAGCAAAAAGCCACGTTGACAACAGACTAGGCTCAGCAGTTCAACCCTTAACTATCAATAAATGAAATGCAAATTAAAAAAATAGGCTAAAGGTATTTTAAAAAGTTACTATTCAATGTTAACAACAAAACAATAAAACTTAACACCTTCATGTTCACTGGTACAAGTGAGAACAACTTTCTGTAAGCAGCTCAGGAGTCAGGAGTCTTCAAACTGTTCTCTCTCAGAAATTAGTTCTCAAAAAATTAGTTCTCAAAATTAGAATTCTGAGACTCTAACTTAAAGGACAAAAATACCAGAATCAGAAAAAGATCTATGGACAAACATGTTTGCTGCAGCATAATTTATTATAATGAAAATACAGAAACACTTTATGTCCAGGAGAACCATTAAATGAATCACAGCATTCCATTCTGAGATTAAAAACATGTTGCCAAAAACACGGACAGTTACAAGACACAATCGCTAAACAAAGTTACAGAGGCACTGCGTGAACCCAGCTTCCACCAGGACCCGCAGGCCAGACCAAACCAAGAGGAGGCACTCGTGCCGAGTGTGGCAACTGAGCAGAGCAGGACTACGGGGGACCCCAGGCAGCTTGGGGTCAGCATAATGGGAAGCCCCCCTCTCTTTAATGCTATAAGTAACTTTGAAACATCCCATCTGCCTTTCATTCCGTTCCGCTTCCTGCAGGTCTTTCTGCCTGCAAAGCCCACCTCCTGCCCGGCTCATCGAAGCACTGTGCTGGTTTATAGGGTAGGTATTGCCCAATTCTAGAATCACAAATATTAATAAAAGCCAGTTAGATCTTTAAGCCAGATTTTTTTTGATGCCACCAAGTACCAAGCACACAACTCACGAATGCTGGCATAGGAGTTACTCGAGTAGTTAAAACCAGCAGATGTGTGATTTTTGCATTCCTGCCTAGAATCTCTGTATCAAAATAAGCTCTGCAGCTCAGTGCTCATGCTGCACCCAGGCGGAATCCTGCCTGGAAGGCGTGGTGCACCTGCACAGACTGCACCTACACCCTCCACCAGCACCAGCCCTGGGCTGTGCCCCCAAGCCGCACTCAGCATCCCCCCCCCCCAGCGTTCATGGGTGGGGCAATGAGAACTATAAACAGACATGTTTTTAAACAGTTTATCTGCACAGCTAATTCTTTAAGGAACATATCACCTGCTTCTAATGCTCACTTTGACAATGAAATACATTTTAGAAGGAAAACATGTACAGAAATATCTATACAAATAACTCATAAACATGTATGTCTATTGCTCCAACTCTAAAATAGAAGGGTTTTAATTGAACCTGTAATTCAACATCTGCCAGCTAAATAAAACACAAAAACTAATTAAATTTAGGTCAGATACGCTCATAAAACAAACCTGTGAGTGTTTTTATTTCACAGGTGAGTCTCTAAGCACAGAAGAGAGAATGAGGAAAGAGAGAAGGAGAGAGGGAGGCGGGACAAGGAGGAGAGAGAGCAAGACCACGGCCCGGACCTGTGGACGGTGGCAACACGTTTCTTTTTAATTTTGTGTTTACTCTGACATTTCTATGTAAAGATTTCATTCTATTCTACAATAAATCAGAATTTGTTTTAATTTTAAAATGTTTTAAACTGCAGTGACCCCGTGTGGTTCCTCAACCATCACCCTGCAGCCCCCCTTGCAAATGACCATCTGCCCCGGGTGCACACCGCTAGGAGGCAGTTACCTTGGTGCATCCCTAGGACTCCAGGCCAGCCCTCCATGGCGACCAACCCCTCTGCCTGAGCCTGTCTGCCTGCATAGCTCCCAGAGGACGCACCTGGCCACCAACTCACCCAGGGAGGCACATGCTGCAGCGCATGATTTCCCACACCAGTGCCCCTGCCAGACCACCAGCCCCACCCCCAGCTTCTCCACTGACTACATACAACCCCCTCCACCCTGCTGGACTGCTGCCATCTCACTCGGCCTTGCTGGACATCTCAGGCGACTGCTCCTTTCCTTACCTGGATTTGCCCTTACCTGTTCCTCTATGCCTGCTCTCAAGTCTGGTAGAGTAGGAGGGGATAGGTCCCACAGGATAGTAGGTGAGAGGTCTGATAGGGTAGGAAGTGAGAACTCCACTTACTCCCTTTGTCAGAGAACCCTATCCCATGCTGGCAGTGCTACTCAGCACTGACTCAGACTCTTCGTGGCTCCCAGGCCCATCAATCCAATACCACTTGACATCTTATAGAGTTTTTCAAAAGAAACTCTACTCTTTGAGTGATTTGTTATAAACTCCAATTGTCTCTAGTATTCTATAAAACTGAAAAGTAAAAGGTGCTTTATATGAGTAACTCATCCTTAAAAAGTCTGTTCAAACAAATCAGGGAATATTTATTAATTTCTACTTGGCAATTTTATAGCAATTTCCCCCCAAAATATTTGAAAGCCCCCCAAAATCCTCACCTTTATCAGTCTATTTATAATATATATGGTCTGACAGAGCCTGGTTTCATCTGAGGGGCCATGCAGGCTGCGGTGAGCGAGAAGAACCCAAATTCACAGCAGGGAGGCCTGAGCAGCCCCCACTGTGAGCCCCCAATTCTGTCCAATTTTCTGGGAAATGGCTGTGTGTTCTGTCCCAACTACTGTTCTACTAGAGAAGAGTGATATGTGTGGAGTTATCTGTGCATCTCCTGAGGAGGAGAAAGCACATCACGCGCAGCAGCAGCAGTGAGAAATGACCGCTCAGACTGCAGTCTGATCTCTCAGAGAACAGATCTGGCATCAGGAATTTGCCGTCTGCATCTTCGCTCATCAGCGCTTCAGCGAGAATCACCTATCTGCGCAAATGAAGACGATGCAGTTGGCCCAGGAAGGAAACTGAGGCTGTCCAGGCTGTGCCACGCACAGATGCTCCAGCCTCCCCAGGGCCGCAACTGCTGTTCTACTGCCCCTCCCAGGCACCGCCCAAAGACTCCTGCACCGTCCAGAGACCGTGTCGGCTGCTACTGAGGTTTCCAGGGGTTATTTCCCACAAAGTAACACACCCCTCCCACAATCATCAGACACACACAGCGTGGACACAGACAATGACAAATGTGGAGACCTCTGCACCCCTCCAAACTCCCAAACTGATAACTAAGAATTAGTTTTCAATTTTCTTAAGTTTAAATTTTGGCTAAGAGAGAAGCAGGTATTACTGTTATATCAAGGTATTTGCCAAATCATTATTATGAGCCATTTAAAAGCAATCATTTCTCCCAATTTGCCTGTAATTGTATTCTCCATTGGCCACAACAGCAGTGTGGAAGCATTTCCAAAATATCGGCTCCCAGGTCTGCTCTACTCACGTATACAAGGCAGGGGGCCGGTGTCACCAGCCTCCTGTGAGATATGGCAGCCTGCTGGCTTCATCATGGCCTGACTCCATCAGCTACAGCTAGCAGGATAGCTAAAAATAGCAGAGCGCCATGGCAGCACCTCCAGACATCATTCACATGCAGACACATTCAATACTCCAGGGCCCGAGACACAGGGGGGACTGTCTGTGCTACTCCAGTGGTCAGAGTCAGAGAAACCCACGGAAACAACAGGGATGAAATGCAAACTTAGTACAGACTCGTAAAAAGTGGTGTCCACTCACTGACGGAGTGGCGTGTCACATAACGCCAGGCTGAGGCTGGAGGATTACCTGCCAGACATGCCGGGGAGTCCCACATCCACAGGCGCCTTGGATGGCACAACAAAAAAGACGGCTTCCAGTTCTTAACTTTCACCCAGATTCACTGACTTTGTCACTCAGATTCTTAAGATGTGTCTGGACCCTAACCTGGACTCTAAACAGGGAACAAGGCCTGTGCTTTAAATTTATTAAAAAATCAAGTACCCAAAATGCTGCCAATGTGAAAACCTATGTTAGCCAAACCTTCAGTCACTCTAAATCGTGTGTGCACTTGCTCATACACACACACACATGTGTGCAGGACACAGGTCACATACATTCTTCTTGTATCTTTGAATTCTGAACCCATTCGATAAATCTAATTAATCAATAACTACGTCAAGATGGAGAAAAATGGAGAAAATGAACAGCAGGTAAAAGCAGTGATGGAATTTTCAGGTAAAGCCCCAGGGACATAGATAACATGATGCGGGCGCCAAAATGTGGGTGCCACCGCCCTGGAGTCAGGCCCAGCAGTCACACCTGCAGTCTGAGCAAAGGTCCGTGAAGTCTGCTGGCACCTGCCACACTCACTCTCGCACCTGTCTGCGGCCATTTTCCTTGTTCCAGTGTCAGAGGTGAGTACCTGTGCAGGCCGTGTGGCCCTGCAAGCCTAAAATATTTACTATGTGGTCCTTTTCAGAAAAAGCTGGCCAACCCCTGGTCTAGGACAAAAAGGGTATTTTCCTTTACTCACCAGACAAGGGCCCTTGCTAGAGCCTTGGGTACAACGATTACTCGTTCACTCTGAGGTATGCGTTAACAGGAGAAATCGCCTCCCCCAAATAACAGGAGGAACGTGGACATAGATAGCCCTTCACAAAATGCGCCTGTAACCCTCGTTACTTCCCTACCCCTCTATTTTGCTGAGCTGACTAGTGAGACAGGCTGCCCACAGTCACACTCCAGTTCTAGAGACGGGTCAAAGCCGACCCACGTTGAGATCTGGTGCTGGTTTCCGTCCCACGCAGCCAGCGGCCCTCCAGGGAAGGGGACTGCAGGATCTGCACGCAGTGTGAGGCCCTTTCCCATCAGGTGGCCTGATTCTTTCATGTGCAAAGAACAAAAGCAATGTTCTCTGCAATGACCTGTATCACTTATTACATTTTTTTGAAAGTGCCTTTTTGTCTGATTCTCCCACTAGATTTTAAATTCCTAGCAGGAAGAGACCAATTCTCATTTTTGTTTTGTTTTTGTTTTCCGTACTCCCAGCACTTAGCCTAGAGTGGACGCTCAGTAACTACTGGCTGAACAAAGTAAAGCCCTGCTAAAAATAGAGCAGAGAGTGGTCACCAGACACAACTCAGACTTTACCGATAGCTGTAACCACCAAGTTATTTTAAGGAATTCATAGATGTACAAGGTCTAAAGCTGTGTATTTGCAACATCTCAAAAGTCTTCTACGAGATATTTCCCACCAGCCATGTCCCAAGACAGACGCTGGCAGGCTGCACATTCTGGGGACGTGCAGCAGTGCCGGGGCTGTGTTCTTACTCTCAGTGCTCTTCTTGGGGCATGAACACATTAAGGTCCAAGCTTACACTTTAAGATACCATATGCAGTAATTTATAACACTTCAATACCAGTTTTCTGCTCCCATAGCCCTTCAAAATGGCCAAAGTAAATGGACTTTTCTTCCAGTTTGCAAAGGCAAGGCAGTTGATTTTCTCTGTTACCGAACATCCCTGCAGGATGGTAAGGACAAGTGTACAACACAGCCTGGGGCCAAGAGTTGCCACCAGTGGGAAACGGCTCCTTTGGGCCCATTCACTGGGTGGATCTGGGAACCTGATGGGAAAAGCTCTTAGAAGTACAATTACCTTTAGGCTTGTCCCACGCAGCACCTCTGGTCTGCCCGCAGGCTCTCTCCCTGCACAAGGACAGCCCCAGACCCCTGCCCCCTCCCTGCACATGGAAGGCACCTCTAGCCCCTCTCCCTGCACATAGAAGGCCCCCCCCAGCCCCCCTCCCTGCACACGGAAGGCCCCCCCAGCCCCTCTCCCTGCACACGGAAGGCCCCCCCAACCCCCCTCCCTGCACACGGAAGGCCCCCCAGCCCCTCTCCCTCCACACAGAAGGGGCTCCCAGCCCCTTTCCCTGTACACAGAAGGGGCTCCCAGCCCCTCTCCCTGCACACAGAAGGTGCCCCCAGGCTCCATTCCTGCAAACAGAAGGCCCCCTGGCTCCACTCCCTGCACACAGACAGCACCCTGCCCCTGCCCCCTGCTCTCACCTTTCGGTGACAGACCCTGCTCCGTCCAGAGGGGCCTTCTCTCCTTTTGGGGACCTACTCTGACTCCCCAGACACCAACTGCATTCCTAGCAGCGGAACTGGTGACAACCATAAGCCCACAGCTATGCTTGGCACAATGGCGGATGTGGCCATTGTGCGGCGGATGCGGCGGAAGGGTGTGGCTTCCACCCTTCCCAGCCATAGCACTCGGGAAGGTGCCTTCATCTCTCCTCCTCCTCACCCACACAGGACAATTCCCACAACGCCCCCCCACACCTGAGACTCCTGTAACCAGCACCCTCCAGCCCCTGGTTTCCTCCACAGATGGCGGCTCCTTGTGCCCGGGACGCACGTCACACCACAGGCACTACCTGCACACTTACTGGCCGGGTGTGGAGTGCTGGTGTGTGGCTCCGTCTCACGTCTAAGCTACCACATCAGCACATTCTGACACCACGCAGAGGAAAAAGCCACCTGCACTCGGTCCTCAGAGTCACTAAATACAGTGACTCAACACGTACTCGTGGAAACTCTGCTCTGAGGCACCCAAGGCCAACCTGGCACCTGCAGACTGTCTGCCAGGTAGGCTGGTGCTCGGAGGGGTGTGTGCAGGGCAGCGGGTGGAAAACAAAGCTGGGAAAGGAGGCAGGAGCCGTCACGGCAACATCGCACCTCCCCCTGCAGAGGATGGTCTACACTTGGGCGGTGGGGCCAGGGACGGCTTGCAAGGACAGAGATGGAACAGAATGACACCTTTCCACATCACCTCATCCCGTCCCCATGTTCCCAAAGCATTGGGACCCACCTTACCCAAGAAAGGACCACATGGTGTTGTGATCATGGGTTTACCTGCCTGCCCCAGCCGCCCGCCCCACTGCCCCCAGCCTGAGCTAGCTCCCTGTGAGAGGGTGTCAGATTCTTCCTAACAGGGAACGGGCAGAAGGCAGGGGTGGAGTTCCATCTTCCAGCAGGCACGGCACGGCCACACCCCACGGGAAGGGGCTTTGGCCAACAACGTCAGGTCCAACACTATCCACCCAGAGAGAAAGAGAAATGGCCACAGGGGTGGGTCTGGAGGCTACAGTCCAGCCCAAAGCAGAAGGAAGAGGTGCCAATCCACAGAAGAGGAGAGAGAAAACCAGAGGACTGCACGGCAGCAGGTGACGTGAAATGAAGCAAAGCAAAGCATCTTTGAGAACAGAAGCACTGGGTTGGGATTCCGACTCTGTGGCAGAGTAAATCCTGCATCTGGTCCCTAGCACAGAGTTCTAAGTACCGTGGAATCTCCGGAGTGGTAGGACTATCCTTGTCATTCACCAAGAGCTCCCTTCAACCACAGCTGAGTTGTGCCAATGAAGTGACTCACGCTGGGCCCCTAGGTAGCTTCAAGGGACGGGCCAGCCACCCAGTGATCAGAAGGTTGGACCTCCCCCCACCCCCAACCCATGACCTTTGACTCTGGGGATGAGACCCCAGTGAAACTCTGGGTGCGCAACACTTCTGGCCGGCGCACGTGAACGCGCAGAGGTTCACGCACCCACTCCCTGGGACAGGCACCCTCTCCCAGCCCTTTCCGCACGTGGCTCTGAGCTGTGCTCTGCCGAATCCCTGACGATAAAATACATCGTAAGCATAGCACTGTCTCGAGTTCTGTGCATCCTTCCAGCACATGACTGAACCCGGGCCGTGGTAACCCTGAGACCCGTGGCTGCATCTGGAGCGGGGCCCATCTTGTGGCACTGAGCCCACAGGGCACCCCGTGGGGTCAGGACAGTCTCTGCACGTGACTGCACTGATGGTGTCTCTGGCCTTGTGTTCTCTACCTGAAATTGAGCCCCTACCACGTAGACAATATGACCTTTCCTGTACACTAAGGGGCATGTCCCCACAAACTGCTGCCACAGCTCACATACACGTGATTGACCCCGAATCAACAGGACCCAGAGGCCCCTGGGTTTTGGGTCACCCAGGGCACCAGACCCTGCACGCACCAGGGCTGTGGCCATCTGGGAGAGGCACTCAGGAGGGCGGCTTTACCAGCTAACCCAGCTGCCAGCCGCCTAGACAGTTAACTCCTCCAGACTTTAGGGTCAACTTGTCCCAGGATATTTAAGTTAAAATGACTCAAACTCCTACACACAGTGGGCAACGCACCTGACCCCTCACCACCCGTCAGGGTCTGGACAGGGCAGGCCACCGTGCCTCTCAGAAGCTGCAACTGCCTGGCCCACGTTCCTGGCTGCCCACCTCACATCTTGCCTCCTACCATGGTCTCCTTCTTTTTGCTCATATTAATCTATACTTGGGAATCAAGCTTTTTTCTTGATAGCCCTGAAGTCTCAAGCATGATGCAGTTATATGTAACATAACCTAGTGGGGGGGGGGGCAGGGAAGGAGGTAGGAGGAGAGAGGCTCACAGCCCCGTAAAGCCCTGAGGGGGCCAGAGAGCACAGGCTAATGTCCCACAACTGACCCTAGGACCCACCCAGGCCACCTCTGCCCCCTCATGAGACCCTCCCCCGCCCCGGGCCCCAAGTCACTCATTCCCAAACCACACCCCGTCCTCTGTCTTTGTACTCAGAGGGCAAAGGCATGTTATCTCTATTAGACCTTTCTTTCTGCTTGTTTTCCATAAAAGTGATTTCAAATGTATTTTCAGGTTGCCCTGGGGGAGCACCCTTACTTACACACAGATTCAACAGTGACTAGTGACAGCAGCCACAGAGTAAAACGCCTGAAAGACCCGAGTGTGAGCCGTGCTGGTGGGAGTGTAAAAGGCGATCTGTCATCACAGCTGGGAGAGCTGCCACCTTTCGCTGTTTCTTTCTTAGCAACAATCATTCCTGAGCTGTGCAACCACCTTTTATTTTTATTTTTTTTAGTGGTAAAAGCTTTATTCTCTGATTATAAAAGCAATACATCATCAACATAAAACTTTTAATAGAAGGCAGAGAAACAAAGAAGAAAATAACAATAACCTATAATCTTGACATCTAGCCTCTGGCTTAACATTTTTGCATATGTTATTACAAACTTTTCTACTCATGAATTCACAGGAACCCATAAAACGACACATACTCTAAAACTGTGATCCTGATACATGTACTGTTCGTAATGTGCTTTTTCACCCCACACAGTAAACACTTCTTTCCCCAGTGTAGATAGTGTACATCTACACTATCTTTTTAAAAGACTGCATGGCAATGTTCAACAACGTATTTAATCAACCCCTTGTTGACATTCTGAGTTGCTTCATTGCTACAACAAACAATGCTGCAAGGAACATTTTAATATGATCACCTACGTGCATCTGAGCCACGACTTTCTTAGGATTAATTCCTAGAAATGAAATGGAAATACTTATTTTTGTTAAACAAAATTATGGGAGGCCACTGTTTGGGACTGAGAACCTGCCCAAGGCCCCAACAGACCAGCCCAAACCAGGCTGGAGTCACTCGTGCTAAATGCTACATCAGCGCACTGAAACTTCAGTTTTTCCTGAAAACATGACATGCCAGTTTACCAGAGCCAGCGAAACAGCGAGTCCCCTGTGCCTTAACCCTTACAAAAACGTCACCTGAAGTCACCTGATGTTAACCCTCAGCTTTTTTCTCGTTTCCAACTTACAAAACTCACGACTGCCCAGTAGGGGCTCGCTGTATAGAACGGAGGCTGCCCCATTAATGAACCATATATAAAGGCCAATTAGATCTATAACTAAACTTGTCCTTTTGTTTTTGACAGTCTGCGTCAAGGACACATTCCTTTGATTAAGCAAACGGAATTATTCTAACTAACCTTAGACTTTAATAGTGTTTCAAACCCAAGTATTCAACAAGAAGATTGCATAAGAACACCATAAAAGGCAGTCTTTTATATTTTCTTGCTTTTTTATCGCCTCTGTAAAGCAGTTTATGCGCCTGAAACACGTGACCGTAAATTCAGGCTGTGTCACGGGAGAGACTGCTGCAAGGTCCCTCCCACCAGTTGCCGGGACGGGTCCAAGTCACACACCGACAGTTGAGTTAAGCTGTCAATACTACGTTTTCTCTTTTCCTGCTAAAGCCAGCGTTGAAAGTTCAAGCCTCCCTCATCTCTTAATATTCTATTTTAAAAGATTCCCCTGTGAGCCTACCCTGCTGAGTGCTAAGTGTTAAGTCCGAACCCAGGGAACAAGGACCCCCTGATAATCTGTCAGAGGCTTGTTATAAGAATCCAAACAGAAGCCAACTGAGTCACAATCCAAAGGTGCCCACCTCCGCTGGCCACCCCCAAACCTCACCAGACACAACCGTGAAGAAGGACTCCCGGCTAAAGGTAGACCATTTTCTGGTGGGATTTTCTGGTGGGGCAGTCAGCACCGTTGTCTTCGTGCTTAGGCCACAGGCAGAACATGCAAAAAAGTTAGTCATACAAAGTTGCTAACTGGAAACACTTGCTTTTGGCTAACAAAATTTCATGAACACAAACAAAAAGCAGAACTGAACATTGTTAGCTGAAAATAAATTTAAAATTGTCAAAGCTTCAAAAATATCTTTTTACAGATTGTTTTGAAGATGCTTTTAGTATTTATGTTGCTTTTATAGTTTTGTCCAATGGGAAAGGCAATGCGTGCTCGCTACAGAAACAGCAAAAATAAATCCGAGGAAAAAGAAGCTCATGGAACAACCAGGGCAGAGACAACTGCCCTCACCTCGAGGTAGGCTGAGGTGATCGTTTCTAACGCACATAGAAGACTTTTAATAACGGCATCACACAATGCATACTGTTTTGTCACCTACCACAATTATTTAGTCAATTCAGTATTATCAGACATTTAGGGAATTAATCAGGTTTTCCTGATTACAAGCAGTGCAGAGAAGCCAACAATGAACTAACAACTAAGCCCTAAAATACGTGGACTAGACAGCGGTGTCTGGAATGTACGACGTGAAGGCTGCACACTCAAATGCACGAAAATCATAGCCGTGTGCACACGAGTACCTGGAATATTTAGCATCAACCCAACTGTGCTTGGTTATTAAAATGATGCTTTCTAAAAACGTGTTTTCAAAGGGATCCTACAGTCCCTTCTGACCACGATCTCAGCTTGGAGACCATCTAGTGCTGTGCCTGAGGCAGGGGGCCCACGCCTCCGCCGGGTGGGACACACTCTGAAACCGAAGTAGCTGATCATGCTGAATGCAATTCAGGAGAAAAGGTATTGTCCTAGCTTTGACCTGTGCAGGCACTTACTTTACCAGCCTTTTATTACAAACAAATGAGACTGTATTTTGCATTTTAAATTTTGTCCTGATCATTCAGTTCTTTACACTTGAAAAAATGTCTTCCCCAAAGAGAAACATGCCTGTTCCACCCTCATCACAGGCAAAGCCTCCACCCCTGTGTTCCAGAACATGCCTGCATCCCCCACACGTCCCAAAGCAGACAGCCCGCAGCCAAAGACAGTGGGACTTTGCAGCTGGCACTGGTCTGAGGTGGATACACAAGCCTCACGCTGGTTCAATCTGTCTCTTCCGTCCCAGGGAAGGCACAGGTGCGTGGGGTCTCCGGTTCCCAGGAGCCCTTGAACTGGTACTGTTTCCATTATCTTACCTTTATTTTGTGTGCAGTCTTTTTCAGGATGCAGAGACAGGTGCTGAAATCCTGGTCCCAGTGCCTGCCTTTAAAGCCTTTGACAGCCATCTGGCACAGCTCCACAGACGCTCCATTTGCGTGAGCAGGAGTCGGAGGCCACAGGCAAGGGCAAGAGGGAGCCTGGAAGGAGTCCCTGCCACCTCTGCCCAGCTCCTCTCCCTGCAGAAGGCAGAGGTGGGGCCTGCTGGGTGATTGGAGGAGGAGGTGGCAGCCCCTGCATACCCGAGGCAGGCACCTCGGTTTGGGTGGTTCCTCCTGAGTCTCAGCCGTGTGAGGTGGAAGCCGGCAGGTGACTCAGGGAACCATCAGGTCATGGGCACCTACTTAGCAGCTGTGTGGACTCACATACGCTTCCCAGAGCCCAGAATTCACCAGGAGGGGCAAAGTGCCACTTTCTAAAACTCCCTTCCCATGAGATACGGAAGTATCTAGGGTCGAGGGACTCCTCAGGCCATACCACATGTGATGACTTTGCACCTGCTGCCCAGCACAGAAAGCAGCGCTTGTTACCTCTGGCAAATAATTTATTGGAGGGGTGTTGGGTGGCTCACAGCATCTACAACAGGCTGGAGAACCAGGCTCAGAAAACGGCATCTGGGAGTTCCAGGGAGAATGGGCTTCCAGTCTCTGGCCTCCAATACTTGAAGTCCAGATAGGAGCTGCCCCAGCCTCCCACAGACTCATCCTGGCCCAGGGCTGCTGGGGAGTAAACAGCAAAACGAAAACACTACTCCCCACCCAGCATTGGACTCCCGCAGAGATCATCTGAGTGAGAAAAAGGGAAATGAACAGTATTTCTAAGGGGAAAATGCTTTCAACATCACACATTCCATCTCCCGCAGGCAGACATCTTCGCTCCCGCCCTCAGAGGTACAGGTAGCACCAAGACCTCTTGAGTTTCCAACCTGAAGCTACTAGTTATATGCACAAAGCAACACAGAAACAGGTGCAAACTAATCCCACGCAAAGCAGCCACACACGCACTGAAAAGGCACAGATTAAAGCTGCCTTTGGAGGAAAATTAATCTGTGAAGAATTCTGAGAGAAAGGGAGATTATCATCACATGTGAGAACAGATGGAGCAACTCCGTGGGAAAAAAGGGCCGTTGTCACCAGGTGGGGGAATCAACCAGGTGCGGGGGTGGAGAGGAATTGGCCAGGTGGGGCACTCAGCCAGGTGGGGCGGAATTGGTCAGGTGGAGGGGACTTGGCTAGGTAGGGGGGGAGATTGGCAAGGTGGGGAGGGAATTGGCCAGGTGGGGAATGGCCAGGTGGGGGACTCAGCCAGGTGGGGTGGTATTGGTCAGGTGGGGGGTAATCGGCCAGGTGGGGGGAATCACCCAGGTAGGGGGGACTTGGCCAGGTAGGGAACTTGGACAGGTGGGGGGCTCAGCCAGGTGGGGGATAATTGGCCAGGTGAGGGGGACTTGGCCAGGTGGGAGACTCGGTCAGGTTTCCCAGGCTGGTGCCCCTCCATGATTCAGAAAATGAGCACACATTCGTCCGGGAGTGAGTTTGGGGCACTGGTCCTTTCAGAAGGTTTCACATCAGTAAAAACTGCAGCAGGAAGCAACCCAGTGCCCATGGATAGATGGACAGATAAGCAAAACGTGGTCTCTCCACACAAGGGAATATTGTGCAGCCTTAAAAAGGAAGCTCTGATCAGCCTACAACATGGATGAGCCTTGGAGACACTGCGCTGCGTGAAACACGCCAGACAGGAAAGGACCAATACCGTGTGACCCCCCCCACATGTGAGGCCCCTGGACCTGTCAAGTCCGCAGAGATGGAAAAAGGAACGGTGGGTGCCAGGGGCTGGTGAGGCAGAGAGAAAATTCAGTGTTCAGTGGGGACACAGTTTCAGTTTCGCAAGATGAAAATTCTGGAGATGGAGGGTGGTGATGGTTGCACGACATGAACGGACTTAATGCCACCAAACAGTGAAACAGAAGTGGTTCAGACGGGAAATTTCTGTTATGTGTGTTTACCTACAGTTTTAAAAGCTTGCTGCATAATTATCTCACCAACCTGGCAGAACCTGAGGTGACAAGTGGCTCTCCACCATCCTGCAGACCAGAGTATTTCACCTCCATGCTCTGTCGGGTCTCTGCCAAAGTCTCGCCACACAGAACTTACTATGTTATTACGGAAGCACACGATGCTTGAGGGAGCTCGGAGGCCAAGCAAGCGGCCAGGTCAGGGGCCAGCCGGGCCCCTCCCTCTGCCCTGGGGTGGGCCAGAGCTGGGCAGGGCGCTGGGAGGGGTTGGGAGGGGACAGCCTCCACCCCTCACATGGAAACTCTCCCTAGACTTTCCCCTGCAAAGATGGGAGGCCTGGGGGGGGGGTCCCCTGGCTGCTGCTGACTCCTCAAACCAGGAGATGCACCCTGAGTCGGAGAGAGGGCTGGTGAGTCACGGGAGGTCGGCCAGTCACCGAGGAGAGAAGATGACGCAGGCCCACCTCTTCGCCCTGCTGCTCTGTCTACGCGGCTGCGGCTCTTCATCCATATACCTGGCTTTTCCCCTCAACTGGATGCACACAAACTGACACCTGGCTCCATTCTGTCCTTACCACCAGTCAGTGTGGCATCAGAAGATTAAGTGACCAGCATGTGATCTTCCCCCAAACTAAACAGGAATGAAATTTCCATTTTGCCTGAAGCAAACATTGAGCAAGAATTAAAACCTACTGGAATCTTCTTTTCACAGTCAGATATATGATGTAGTATTAAAAAAAATACTACAAAATTATCAGCCAATTACACAGTACACAATCTTTTTTATTTAGACATGTTTAGGAACAGGAATTCTTACATCCACGAGAACCATAAAATTTTGAAAAATCACTTCATTTAACAGTTACCAATACCACTTTGTGAACTCCATGTTTTATAATACTATGAAAATAGATGGACTTATAACTATTATCTTAAGTCCACTGAGACACAACTGAACTTGTTCTAAATTTCCAAGCCTCTGCTCACATTAACCAAATATGTCTCTTTCAGACGTTCAGACACACACTAACTCCAGGTCTATTCAGGTTCTGAGTTCCAGGGTGGCTGCTATGAGAAGAAAACCCCACCTCTGAAGTTACACACCTGTTTACACATCTGTTTATACCACTGTGGTCAGTAAACACCACGGGTGTAACCTCCCTGGCTCTACACAGAGCACCAAACTCCCAAGCAAGATAATAATTGCCTCTTTTTAATGTTTTCCAGTGGACACAAGGCAGAGGTGACACCCTGGCCAGAACCGACTCTCAGACTGACCGATGTGGGTCCGGCCGTAGAACCCTACCTTAGAAACAGGTTTCTAACCCTGGTGGGGCACTGACGCTGATCCAGTGAGGGGAGAAGAGATGAGACGCTTGGACATGAGCCGACCAGCCACCGCATCTCCCGTGGTCAGGGAAGGAGCCTGTCGGCCAGGCCTGCCCCAGCAGCCTGTAGAAGGTGGGGGGCATGGCTCTCTCCCCACCTCAGCATCCCCCACCCCACCCTGTCCCCACTGCTCACACTGTGGGGCCAGATGGGCTCTACGTGGTGGTGGTATAATAGAGACATCAAAGTAGGGCTTTGATGGCCACTTAAATGACACCACCTAGATCCAAGGGGGCAGCAGGAAACCAGCCCTCACGCCCTTATCCACAGTGAATCCTCATCACCAGCAGGGCATTTTACATTTGGGGCGTGGAATGCTAATTAAGTTGCTCTTTGCTGATGGCACCACCACACTGTTTACTCCCGGGGAGCTGCTGGCCAAATCCCATGGGAGCAGGGCACCTGCAGTGTGTTCAGGTAGTGTGCACCATGGCGGGGGGAGTAGATAAAGCATCTGGAAGCAAACGTGTGAAGGAGGCGCATGGCAGCTTTGTTTTGTTTTTTAAAACTAACCAGCCAAAGGTCTTGCCCTGCACGCCTCCAGCCTGTGTTACCAGGCACTGAAGTCCTCAAGGCTCAGCCCTCTGTTCCACAGACAGCAGGCCTGGGAGAAGGAGCCTCAGACTCTGTGGAACGTTAATGAAGACTTCTCCCTCCACCCTCTCCTATCTGCTCCAGGTGAGTCACAAGGAGGCTCCTCCGGTTGTATTTAGGGAGCAGAGAAGGAGGCAGTGGGGCTCCGGCCCAACAGCCCAGAAGTTCATCTTACTTCCCGCATCTGGGCCGTCTCCAGCTCCTGGAGCAGCCCTAGTAAACTTCCGGCTGCTTCAAAAATGAAATCAAAACAAACAGCCACTGTTGAGTTCAAACCCTGACCCAGGACACAGCATGGCATCGTCCGTGAGCGGCACCGGCGGGTTTTCTTTCTTCCTTCCTTCCGTTCTTCTCATCGGGCGGATATAAAGTTCAACCTAACTTAGGTTCTTCTCCTCTGAGTTTTTATATTTATTTTATTTGTTTACTTATTTTAGAGACAGAGTCTTGCTCTGTTGCCCAGGCTGGAGTGCAGTGGAGTGATCACAGCTCACTGCAGCCCGGAACGCCCGGGCTCCGAGCAATCCTCTTGCCCCAGCCTCCCAAGTAGCTGGGACCACAGGCCTGAGTCTCCATGCCAGGCTGAGTTTCTGTTTTTGGCAAAAAAGCAATTTGAGACAATTTTCCTCCTGAATACTTCAAGTCACTTTTTTAAGCCACAGAATTTTATAGTGAATACTAAATTTTAAATTTTAACAGAATTTTTTTAAGTGGCTCTGGCTCTCAGGAAGAACAATCAGAAGTCAGAACCTGCCATTCTGCTATCTCCCAGCTCCAGATGCCCCACTGGCCCCCTCCTCCCTCCCGAACTCAATCTGCCAGCTCCTGTCCCACCCGCTGATGACCCCTGACCCCAGCACCGTGAGAATCAAGTCTTAACCCATGTGCCTCCAGGTGCACCTGAGCAGCAGCAGGGCAGGCTCCACTTCTATGGTTCCAGGTGCCTGGGTCCCCTAAGGGCCAGGCCCCTCCTGGCTAAAGTCTCCCGCTAGCCTGACTAATCCCCAATCCTATAAGGAAGGGGCTGGAAGAGTACCAGGGAACCCCTCCTTCCCCTGCAGGGAACCACACAGTGACAGGCGAAACACAGCAGACCTGTGACTTGTCCTAGTATGTTTCTTAAAAGCATTCTCATTGTTTTCAGTATGTGCCAAACAATGGAACTGACCTTCTTCTCTTAAACATCCATGCTGGCCACCTGTGAACAACCCTCACCACTCCTTGTATTAAACATTTAACTTCTGGCTGCCCAGGCACTGCAGGGAGAACACCGAATGCAAATCTCAGATGTTGGAACCACTCACAGCTCCCAGACCAGAGGGCTGCTCAGCTGTAGGTGGGGACCCCAAAGACCTATACCTGGGGAGCCCCACACCTGGGGGACCCCACACACCTGGGGGAAGCCACACACCTGGGGGGCAAAACACCTGAGGAACTCACACCTGGGGATCCACACACTTGGGGGAGCCCCACACACCCGGGAGACCCACATACCTGGGGGGATCCACACACCTGGGAGGACACACACCTGAAGAACCCACATAACCTGGGGAGCCCACATCTAGGGGAGCCCACACCCTGGGAGACCCACACACCTGGGGGGACCCACAAACCACCTGGACGTCAGGGCCAGGCCAAGTGCTCCCACTGGACGTGATCCTGTTAGGCATGTGAGGCCTTGGCCTCCTTCCTAAAGCCCTGGCTCTACCCTTATTGCTAGGAGAAGGGACAGCCTGGATGTGCATGTTTTCTGGGGAGTGGCAGTGCCCTGCCTGATCCTCATTTATCACATCCTGATGGAAAAGCCGGTTTGATCGTGAAATGACTTGACTCCAGAGTTGTGCACAAACACAATGACACTTGCTTATGGTGCTAATTTACTTTAGAGTTTGTGTTGGGGGGACATGCTGGCCTTAGAAGGCGTCTGTCCAAAAGGGCCTATAGGTTTAACTTTAGAGCCATGGTCCCCCACACAACTGCAAAGAATAAGCACGACGACACCTGTAGGACTAAATCGTGACCACAGATCATAGCTGGCTGTCCCCGTTACACGGAGGGACATGGTGAATGCTATGAGCTGGCTGTCTGACACTGACCCGATTCTCCCCCACCTGGCTGAGCCCCCTACCTGGCCAAGTCCCCTCTACCTGGGTGATTCCCCCCACCTGGCCGATTACCCCCCACCTGACCAATACCACCCCACCTGGCTGAGTCCCCCACCTGGCCATTTCCTCCCCACCTGGCCAATCCCCTCCCCACCTTGCCAATCTCCCCCCCTACCTAGCCAAGTCTCCCCTACCTGACCAATTCCGTCAGGGTCGGGGTCTTCCCCATAGCCCTGGTCCCAGCTCCAGGAAACAGCATGGTGGGCGCTAATCCTGGGCAGGAGGCACATGCACCGCTGGGCCCTTTGCTGCCCAGCTTCAGGGACATGGGCAGCAGCAGCCTCAGTGGTCAGCTCCTGCAGGACTGGTCAGTGGCAGACAGGCACACAGACCATCTGCAGTCACGCCCTCATGGGCAGCCCTGTCTGCAGCTAGTGCCTGGCTGTGAGTGCATTTGGGCCCCGTGACAGGCTGCGCCCCACAAGGCTGGCTGGTAACATCCAATTCCCCCTGGCTTGGCTGCTTCCTCATGCTTCCCTTCACGCCTGGATCCCTGATAAATACTTTGCACCTGTCCCTCGGGGTCTGCTCTGGACAGCCCAGCCACCCAGTCGTCTTTTGAAGTCAAGACAGGAACCAAACTGCTCTCTCTTCCTCAACCAGGCCCGTTAAAATAATAAAATAAGATACTTCTGATCCGAAGTCCTCTACACAGAACCCACCATCGACGAGTTCTGGGCATAGGTCGAGAGCCCTTTGGGAAGACGACCCAAGTTGCAGGCTCATCTGGGTGGGGCTGGGACAAGTTCTCGGAGCGTGTGCAGACCCACAGAGAAAAGGCCACATCCATGTGGCAAACAGAGGCCTCTGAGCATAGAAGAAACTGCCCATCACACCCAAGTCACTTCTGAAATTTGCAAGGGTGATAAATTGATAGAAACCAACGTCAACCCATTTTTTTTTTTCATTTTATTTTGGTCTCTCCTTCTCTCTGATCAACCCATTTTTTAATGAACTAAAATTGTGAGGATGCTAAGGAAAAGTCATTATATTCCCTTTATTTGAAGATTTACTTTTCTGTCACCTCCAAAGATTGCCTGTCAAATAAGGCATCTAGCCAACTTAATGTTACAGTTGTGGTTTCTTAATGAGCCCAACTATTTAAGAGATATAACTATTCAATTTTATAATTAAGTTTCCTATTAATAATAAGGGGACTTAACAGCTTTTAAACCATGCTGTCCTTTTAAAAAGCAACAGAGCAACTTATCAAATCAAAGAATTATTTCAACATAAGAACAAAAAATTTCTCATCTTTAGAACAGAAACAACAGAGATTTTTCTCACCAAACCAATAATTTCACAGGAAAATACTCAATGTAATTTTAAATTTAATCAATCTATATCTTAGTAATTTTTTAGATAGTGAAAGAATAGATGTTTTAGACTATCTAAAAAGAGAATTCATATTCACACTAAGCAACTGGCAGAACAGAGCTTCTGGAAGAAAATTTCACATAAAATGCCTTTACTACAATTTCTTATAAATGCACTTTGGAAAAAGCCATGTAACTGTATAACATCATTAAACAATCTTACCATTATGAGCTGTATTATTTAAATGCACTGCCAACTAAACATAACTTTCAGGATATTTTGTCTCTTATTACTAAAGTATTACTTAGTCTAAGACAAAATGCCAAACTTTCTTCTCTGGAACAGTAATCACAATTCTTGGGGCTCTCAGTGTATATCAAACAAAACATAAATCACAAATGAATCCTCACATTCAAGAAGCTTACCATAGCAAATTATTTAAAAGAAAAAAATCATCCTACCTTGGTCTGTGATCCATTAAAATTTAATTGGTACTTAGGTTTCAATAAATTTTCTCATTACCCTGTTAAGATCTTTTTCACTGATTTAAAAAAAAAGGGGGGAGGTTCCCAAAAAAAGCAAGATATACAATATCAAATGTAGAACAAACTACTTAAAACTGTCCACAAGTCAGTTTCAGTCTGTGATGATACAACAGTTCTGGAAGTGATGGTGGTGACGGGTGCACAGCAGTGCTTGACGCCACGGAACTGGACACCTAACAATGGGTAAAATCGCAAATTTCATGTTGCATATGTTTTGACACAATAAAAAAACTGCCCGTAAATCTATGGCACCACATGGCCACACCAAACGTGGGCTCTGGGACACCAGTAGGTCTGTGTATTTTGCTCCCCACTGGATCCTCAGTGCATACAGCAAGTACTTAATGAATGTTTGATGAACACCAACTGCTGAGCACCTTGTGTGTGCAAAGCACACCACATGCCTTCTTTCTAAGACTCTCGGTGGGTTTACCTCTGCACAACGCCAAGAGCTTGCATATTTTATTCCCACTTCGCATCACAGAAATAGTGAAATGAATTAGTATCAGAAATGAGGACTAAGAGGGACCCCAACCACCACGACAATCACCCCAGCTTTCTTCAGTGATTAATGAAAAAAATGCATGTCCGGACTTTTATGGTTTCCTAATATTTTAATGGCTTATCAGCATTTATCTGAATCAAAACAACTACTTCAACAGACTTTCTGGAGAGAAACGGCGATTTAGGTCACCCCACAGGTACGTGAGGCATTTCAACTGGAAGCAGTAGATGACCCCGGGTCTGGTCACCCTCAAATCTCACATCTCCCATATGGGTGGTCACCCTGAGATTTCATCGTGTTTCCTGGAGCCACCCCACAGGAGCCCAGGTGGCAGTCCTGTGCAGAATTGCACTGCCCCTAATCATCTGCTGAAAATAGGCTGGAGGAAATCCTCTTTTCTCTGAAGCAAGAGATGAATTAATTATTTAAGCAGCCGCCTCCTTCCCAGGCAGTCGTGACCCATGCATGTCCAGGAGGAATGAAGGAAACAGTCGGCTGCTCCTGTGTCTGGGCAGGTACAAAGGCAGGGAGGACACCCCACCCACCTCTCAGAGCCTCAAGGCTCCCAAATATAAACTCGAGACCTGCAGCGTCAGGGGCTCATGTCCCGCAGACATCTCCAGACAGAACGATGCTGTGGGTGGAAGGAGTTTACTGGGCTCTGGCTTTAACTAGTGTCAGCATCACTCACGGTTTCTGTTTAGTGCTGGAACCACCCGACCTTGTGCTTTTAGTCAAAGTGAGTGAAAAGTATCCAGAATTCTTCCAACAATCGCCAGAGACCATACTAACGCCTGATCAAAAGATGAGTAATGTCTTATCATTTCTGATATGTGCTTATAATCACCTAAGCAAAAAAAAAAAAACAAAAAAACCTAACACAGTTAGACGGTAAGTTAGACAATAGCTGGTGCGGAAATTCACTGCCTGCCTTAAAAACCACAAGGTGGCTGACGTGTGGGCGACGCAGCACTGACCTGCCAGGCTGTGCCTCTACTGCTACAGGTCACTGCAGGGATAACAGGTCCCCATTACGCTAACTCATATTGCCAGTTCAACCTCCAACTATCACATTCCAGTTTTGCCAAAGGTGAAAAGTCACCCTGCACAGAGGTGTGCCACCAGGGTAAGAAGTCCATAAGAACAACTGCACTTACTGAGAACTGGATCACTACCCGGCAGCATCCTAGTTCACTTAGAGACATGCTCAAGCCAGTTTGGCGATGTGAACCCTAACATCTGTCTTGTCAATAGGCCAGATGCTGTGTATTTGGATTATAATGCAAAAACCAGAACAATACGTCATGACACTGTTTTAATGCCAACCTCCACACCCCTTCCAGCCCCTCCAGGAAAAAAGAAAAGAAGCAAAGAGAAGAAGATACAAACACACACAACCTTAGACCTGATCAAATCATGGAAACTGGCCTACACCTGACAATGGCCAATCACCTAACTCCATTTTACAATTAAAAAAAATAATCTATTCATTCCCCCAAATACTTATTTTATGTTGCGTCTCTCCAGATTTTGTGGAAAAATGTTTTTGTAATTAATTTATAAAGCATTAAGCAAACAACGTGCTTTTTCAAACCGCCCTCTTTGGCATCTCCCATCTGCCTGAATATTCGGGACCCAGAGTGCCCACATTTGCAGTCCTCTAAGATGGGCTGAACAAGTCCCAAAGTCACATGCTGACCCCTGACCCCTGTGTGCCTGTATCTGAAGACCTGGCTTTTAGGGGGTGGTTAGGATTCAATGAGGTCATGAGGGTGGGGTCCTAATCAGATAGAACTGGTGTCCTTGTAGGAAAAAAGGGGTGCAGTTCTCTCTGTGAGGACACAGCGGAAGGCGGCGTCTTACCAGCACCAGCACCAACAGTGCCGAGAGCCTGATCTCAGACGTGCAGCCTCCAGAACTGAGAGAAGCGAGCTTCTGCCGCTTAAGCTGCGTAGTCTGCAACACCTTGTCAGGGCAGCCCGCGCTCGCGGAGATTACAGTGCCCACCACAGCTTCATGTTAAGGTGCTAGTGCTTAAACAACAACAGACCCACACAAGTTTACAGACTCGGCAACAAGCATCTCAGAGAGCCACGTCACAAACAGTATGTCGATTTTTCATAATAGAAATGATCTTTCCTCAGTCACATTCTTAGCACCTATCTTCTCAACAATCAAACCTGTGTGCTGACATGCTCTCCAACCCACACGTTCACTGGCTGGTGACCTCACCTCACACGAGCCGGCGAGGTGCCAGGCACAGGGACCACGCGCACGGTCCCAGCCTCGGGGCAGGCCTCAGACCACGTGGCCTCCACGAGGTTGGTTTCTCCTTCTGCACCGTGCCGCTGTGAGGGGACAGACACAGGCAGGGCGAAGACAGCCCTGAGAAGTGAAAGTTTATCACAAAGAGGAGGCAGCCAGGACACGCAGATAAAAGCCCACGCGTTAAGGGAAGTGCGGAGGAGGGAGGCGAAGCCCGACCACGAGGACCCTTACTTAGTCAGGAGGCGCAGGCGCCCGGGGCATCTGGGGGCCTGCGGCATCTCTGCCCCCACAGCGGGCACTCTGCAAGGTGCTCACATAGGCCGCACGTGGGGCGTATTTAGCACTCTGGGAAGGGGAGGAATTGCTACCAGCAGAGCCTGCATCTATCTTCTCAGGCACATGTGCACGTATCCATAACCAGGTTGGTAACCCAGGCCCTGTCAACGGTGCGCTACCTGACACCATCCACCAGGCCATGAGATGCAAACATGGCTCCCGTGGGGGCAACACTCAGAGGAAAGGGTGATGTTGAGCCTGCTTAAGACTGTGTCTATGTCCGGGGTTATAAATGTGTTACAATTGATTTTTTTATAGGAAAAAAGTCAATTTGTTGAACATTTGCTATGTACCAGAACCTACTCTGGGCACTTTCTTCAACATCTCTGTAATTCTCAGCATTTCAGAGTCAGGCAAACTTGGTAAGTTTTTTCTCAAACGGTATAAGATCGTTTTTCCCCTGGATTCTATGACCTTTTCATCTTTAACTGAAAATAAACATAGCTTGACCACCAAATACCAAATACTACCAAAATGCCTTTAAGATACTAATTGTGCCTAATACTGAATGATGAGCACAGATACATGTTTATACATAAGCATCGACAATATTAATATGCTGTGATTTCTGAACAGCGCCCTGGAGTTCTCTCCTAGGTGGGATGGGTCCCCCAAGAAGGGAGAGGGCACCTGGCTGTAACAGGAGAAAGGGCTGAGGAGATGACGGCAGGTGGACTCTAACTTCTCTGCAAGGAACTGCGTGAGGCGCCAGAGAACGCCCACCCTCAAGTTCACCGGGCCCACTGCTGCCTCCCAGGTGCTCCTGAAAAGGCTGCAGCCACCTGCAGGTGGGCCAGTCTCCTCAGTGGCTCAACTAAATCTCATCTCTTCTCCCAAGCACTGACATTGGAGGGTCTTGTCGATTACATAAGGATGATGGGAAAGCAGATCCTTGAAGATGAGAGTGGAGAAAATTCGCCAAGGTAGCGGGGAGGAGGGTGTTGCTGAAGCATCGCCCGAGATGTCTGGCACAGCTGACCAGTCCCGCAGTCGCTGTGGGCCCCTCATGGCGAGGCAGCAGAGTCACAGGCCCTGAGGTCGTGCCACATAGGTGGAGTGGCCTTGTAATGGCCATAAAATTTCTTATTCCAACTGGGGCACCTCTGTGTGTGAAAGGGGGCACCGTCCGTCATTATTAATTATGCTGGGGCCACAGGCAAGCCCTGGGCTGAGCTGTGCAGTATGGACATCGGGTCACCCTCGGCATGGACGAGCCCTGCAGGACACACACGGGTGGGGTCAGGGCAGAGCAGACAGAAAGGCCACTCCACATCCACCGCAGCCCAGGGAAGTGGGAGCACGGCCCAGCTGTCTCCTGAAGGAATGGACACAGCACTTCTCCGTGGTCGCCGTGAAGACCGAGTGTGACTATGGGAAAGGGCCGGACTCTCTGACTTGAGAGGGTGGCCCTGTGCTCCCCCATGTGGCACCTGCACCCAGCCTGCCTCCTGGCCCCAGCAAGCCAGGACGTCTGTGCCACCTCAGCCTCCCCTTCACTCCCTTCCTTGGGTGGGGCCGGACCAGCAGACCCAGGCTGGAGATGCGTCCCCAGACTGCACGTTCCTCCCATCAGTTACTGGTCTTCGATCAAATATTTTTCCCAAGTAACAAAACTTCTCTTTAAAATCTTTTATCTTTCAGCCAGGAAAAATTATCTTATTTTCATTCCCTTCCTGAGCATGCCCCCCCCCAAAATTACCTATGTCACATGAGATATGAACAAAAAATCGACAGCCCTTTCCTGAGACGTTTTTACAGCACTTCACAACACACAGACTATTCTCATGCACTGTGACGAGGGTTCGTTTGATCCTAACCACCAGGGAAGCAGAGACAACAAGTGCCATCAGTGTCATCTCACAGCTGCCTCTGGAGGTTAAGTGACTCGCCCAGAGCAGATTCGCCGAGGGGCAGCCGTCCAGGAACCGTGTAGGGGCCCAGTCTGGAATACCGTTGTGGCCAAGGTGCTGGTTAGCTCAGGCCTCCACCGGTCACACAGCCTGTGAAACACGTGCTGGTCACAGCTCAGCTGAAGTAAAATGAATGGAAGTTAAAACATTTCTCACCAGTGGCAACCTATCTTTGCTAAAATTTTCTTACCCATAAAACACACAAACTGTACTGTGCAAATTTCACAACGGACTGTCACCCCAAGTGCAGTCAATGGATGCTCCTTCAACCCCACAGTGACAGCCGGTGGAAATCCTGACACCAAGTAATGTGTGGCATAAGGCTGTCTCCCAGGAAAAAGCAAGTTATTCTCTTGTCCAAATTGTAAACCTGTTAACATGCCTTCCAAGAAGTGATGTGGTTCTGAAACCCATAAAAAATAAAATAAAACCACAGAAAAATGGGAAACACTTTGCCAATAGAAAGAGAATAAGAATTTGAAAATATATTCATCTAAGTTTTCTTCCTCCTCAAGGACTAACTCAACTGAGTTGTAAGGGATGGAAAAACTGTACAGAAAGGCAACTGCAAATAAGCAAAAAATATGTTACTGACAAATGCCTCAATGTGAATGCAAAGGAAAAATATAATTTTTATTCACAGAAAATAAAATTTTTATTCACAGTTTCTCTTCAGACCACTTAAAACAATGTTGAAAAAATATTTAAAGGGTTGGGTTTAAGAGGCAACCAAGTGATTAACCTGCACACCAGGCTGGTGAACTTTGCCCAGCATGGGCCCAGGTGACAAAGCCAAAAGGTGGCAGAGCAAGCCCAAGATGCTGCTAATGGTCCCCGCACCCCAGTCTGAGGGAGCCCAACACCCTCCCACAGTTACTGCCGAAAGGGCTTTCTTCTCAACACGTGTAATGGGGATAAGCTGCTCCTGCAGTCACGGTAAACAGAAAACACACCAAGGGACAAGAGCTCGGAGCAAGCAAGGCACGATTAGGGAACCTGAAACACAACATGCCGTGTGCACAGTCTGCTTGGTAGTCAAGTGTCAAGCAAAACCAGAAAAACCTGTGTCCTCTGTAGGCGGGCGGGAGGGGGTCACAGGGAGCCAGGAGATCAGGTCTGTCCAGAAGGCAGCCCAGATCTTCCCAAGTGGCTGCTGCCCCAGCAGAAGGGTCACTGGGGAAATGGCCGGGCCAGTCTTACCAGATCATATGACTTTAAAAAAAAGAGGGGAAATGAGAATATTTACGTGCAGTCACCTGGATTTAAATGTTGGCAAGAATCCAAATAGTTTTAAGGCCCCTGAGTGGGTCAGTGCAGCCACTCCAGGGGCCAGTTCTAACACTCAAGGGCTCCAGAGCACAGGCTGGCCTTACCTGGGGCAGAGACACTTTCGAACATCTAACAAAAATTGAGAAAACCTTGCCCAGGAAGCAAAGTGCATATATGCAAAAAGCCTGCCTATTGTTTCAAGGGATTATGCAGTTTAGTTCTTAAGAACTAATAGTTTTAAAATAATAATAGTTTTAAACTATTAAGAACTCTGCTGTTCTTTCCTTTCCAGGCCACATGGTAGAAGCAATGGATGCAAGAAAAAAGGAACAAATCCGGCGAGCTCAGTTATCGCAGTACTAGCCCATGATGCACAGGAAGGGCCCCACGTCAGAATACAGAGAAATGTTTCACACGGAACCTTCCGCTGAGTCAGGACACCCCATCACAGGTGTGGATTCCAAAAGGCGATGGTCTCAGGACCTAACTTTAAGGACCAGATGCCTCTAGTGCTCTATTTCCACATTTTTAGGATTCTCTGAAATGAACCAAAGAAAGAGAATTCAAAAATTTGAAGTAACATTAAACATGATTTTAAAAGACTGTCATTAATCTCTCAAGTCCTTGGAAGTACCGTGAAGTTCCCTTCAGAATCACCCAAGAGCACCTTCTTTGATGTTACTAATATTGTTAACAATAGTGGTAAGAGGTGTAATCACTCATTCAGCAGCTGTTTTCTGAGTTCCAACTCTGTGCCAGGAACTGCTTCAGGCACACAGGGAGAAGCTGGAATGCAGACACACACGTGGGACGCACACATGGGACACATGGCGCGTAGAAGTGGTCAGGGTCTCCTCCCAGGAAGAAGGTATCGAGAAGAAGGAAGAGAGGCATAGGCACAGGGCTGAGGCAGGGTGACCCTGGGAGCGCGGAGACCAGCCAGGGAGCCCAGGGCAGAGTGGCCCACAGGCAGGACAGGCCCCGGGGCTACCAAAGGTGACTGCCTGGCCTGTCTCTCTGCTGGACACACTGCCAGACCCCTACCAGGCCAATCCTTCCCCTCACGTCCTTGCCCTGCCAGGTCTACTAACCTGACCAGGTCCAAACTCACAGCGGGTTCCACTCTCTTTCTCAGCACCGTCACCTTCTAGTGCAGCCAGCATGGCTCACTGTCATCCCTCACCACCTGCCTCCGCCACCCCCAGGCACAGTCCATGAGACACGGACTCAGTCTCTCTGTCCTGTCCAACGCACGGACATGTCCACGAGTGTGTTACTGAGTGCACAGGCTCAAGCACAAGGCCAGAGGGGGACTCCTTGGGGCACCAGAAAGTGACAGAGCCCTTGGTAAGTGGCAAGCATTAACCTTCCCAAATGGGAAAAGACGAGATAGGAGGAGGAAAGATGGGTGAGCTATATCAGACAAGTCATTAAAAAAATTAGCTGGAAGGAAAAAAATAAGCAGAGTGACCAGAAGAGAACGCATTTTGTCCCCTAGAAAAGGGAGCTGTCAGCAGGTACACGCAGGTGATAATGTCACCTGGAAAGGACGTGCTACCAGCAGCCTCTGTCAGGACAGGGTCACCAGCCCCACACCAGAGGAAGGCAAGAGCAGGAAGGCACATGGAAGGGTGCGCACTGCTAGTGCCCACTGTTTCTGTGAGGGGCAGGCAAGGTCTCCTCTCCGATCTCCTGTGAAGAGGAGGGGGGTGAGGGACATTCAAAAAAGGCCAAGGGGAAAAGCAGCGTCCCCAAGAAGCCCAGGAGCACAGCCTCGCAGAGACAGATATCCACATGCAACAAAGACGCCCCTTGCACAGGGCACCCACTGAGCACCAGCCCGCATCCCCTCTGGACAGGTCAGGACCCACCGGGTGGGCACTGTTAACAATCTCCACTCACAGGCCCAGATTGTGGCGGGCGGAGGAGCCAGCTGGCTGGCCCAGGGCCACGAGGCTCTGTGCCTCACCCCTTACCCTTGGGGATCTACTATTTTGTTTTTCTCAGATAACAACCAAGTAAAAGCAAAAATAATCCCTTACTCAATCTTGTTGAATTTCTAGTGCTGTAAAAATTGCTGGATATTCATTTTCATTTCAAATAAATGGCATTTTTACCTGTGTTTAACATGGTTTAAAAAACATTTATAGGTCTGGGACTTGGGAATCATTTATTAACGCTGTTTCTATTGAATATATGGTCCAGGCACCAAAGAACAATTTGTATTTTAGGTCTCAGAACCCAACACATCTGTCAATAGAGGATTTCCTGTGTAGTGAAGCAAGTACGCATGTTTGTTGGTGGATTCAGTGCAATTTTAACTAATTTAAAAGGAAGACAGTGTTCTCTTCTCCAGAAATTTAGGTGACTATGTAGCAAGACCCAAGAATGTGAACTTTTTTCTCCTGGGTTATTACTAAACTTACTGTCTGGCACAGAACAGAAGCATCCGAGATCGTTTGTTCCTAATAAGCAGACATTCAGTAAGGTTCCAAACAACCATGGAAAGATTTTAACATAATAGCTGGAGCATAAAGGTTAAATTATGCATGGGGCAGATTGCTTTAAAGCATCCAGTGGAGCACGTGAGTCCCTGAAGACAGGAAAGGAGCATGGTCAATGTCTGGTTAAATATCTGTTAACTACAAACGCTTTTTGCTCCTGTGCTGTGGACTTGCCACCACACTGCTGGAGATGGACCCTGCATCAGTCTTTGATTATACTCCTAACGACAGGCTTATTTCAAATACCTGAAACCCTGGTAGTTAAAGTGACTTAACTTAGTGGTCCTGGGGTATAGACTCCAGAGTTGAACAACAAGAAGGCCCCTCTGTATCGTCCAATGCTGTATTCAGGAAAGCAACTCCAAAATTACGGAGAATTTTTATGTTCCTGAAACAAGAGCCAGTATGACTGAGTCAAATGAGTAAGTCTGTCTTTCGAAACACGCAAGCTCATAGGTATACACTGATGGTCACATTGCAAACCATCTGGCAATAAAAATAAAGAAAAGAAGACACATATGTGTGCATATAAATGGCTGAACTTTTTAGAAGGTTTAAAGCATTCTAATATAGCAATGCTTGAAGTTCTCAGGGACCAAAAATGTTTATGTTTCACTTATAAAGAAAATTCTAATGTAACAGTTTGTCTTGCAAATAAATACCTACTGTCAGCAAGGAAAGCCTTCAGATTTTTCAAAGTTTGCTACTTTAAGTGCTAGAAATATGCTGGAAAGCAAACTTGTGAGAGAGACAGAAGGAGAAATTTTGAAGGCAGCAGAACAAAACCAACAAACAATATCCGGGCTGAATCATCAGAAACAGATCACACAGCCACAACAAAATTAAGTTCTCTCAACCCACCGAACTGTGAAGAAAAACCAAATTCCCTGAATGTGACTCGTGGAAGGGGAGAGGGGAGGGAAGTGTTGGCCAGTGAGGCTACCCAGCCTGGGATGCTCACCCTTAAAGAGATTGTATGGCCAAGTGTGGCCCATACCCTTCCTGCCTGGACTGCAGCATTTGACCACATCGTGTTTTGTTTTATTTTGTTTTTTTTATTTAAAAAGGTTTATTCTGAGCCAAATTTGTGGACCATCACCTGAAGCCACGTCCAAGAAGCCTTGAGCAAGTAGACTGGCTGTGGTTGGGTTACAGTTTGGCCTTATACATTTCGGGGAGACAGGGGTTACAGGTAAAGTCATAAATCAATACGTGGAAGGCATACATTGGTTTGGCTGAAAAGGTGGGACATCTGGGAAGGGGGGCTTACAGGTTATAGGTGGATTTAAAGACTCTTTGACTTATAATTGGTTAAAGACATGAAGCTTTGTCTAAAGGCTTGGAATGTTTTAAGATAAGGAGGTCTGTTAATCAGAGACAAACCACAGACATTATTTGTTGTGTAAATTGAGGACCTGCAGGTTTGTCTTGCGTATCCTTAGGTCCTGTCAATGTGTTACAAAGGATATTTATAAGAAGGGAGGGGGCATGATGAGGCATGTCTGACCTCCCTCCTCATGGCAGGCAATTCAGTTTTAGGGCAACTCCTTGGCCAGGAGGGGGTCTATTCAGTCAGCGGGTAGGGAGGAACCTTAATATTTTATTTTAGTTTGAAATTCCCCCCTTTTGGCCACATCTTATTTTAAAGTCTTTTGAATCTGGCCTGGACCCTACACACTGCTCAGTATCAGGGCCTTGGTTACCTCTCAAAGCAACCCAGGACCCCCGGCTGGCTGTCAGCCAACCAACCAACAGAAGCGGCAGACGTGTGGGGGGTCTGTCCCCAGCCAACCCACCCGTGGTGCCAGTAGCCAGGAGTGAACTTCTGAGCACCTCCTCGGAGCCCAGTGCCATTCTCAGCTCTTTACCTGTCTTAGTTCATTCAATCCTCCCCATGACTCTACGAAATGAGGACTAATGTTATCCTCAGATGAGAAAACTGAGGCAGAAGAAAAGCTAAGCCACTGTTCAAAGCTGCATAGCTGAAAAGTGTGCAGGCGGGTGGTTCACTCAGGCAGCCTGTGGAACGTGCAGGCTACCCCGTAAGGTTGTGCTGGTCTCTCTCAGAATTTAAACTACCTAAACCCATATTTCCTTCCTCATGCCTCTAAAAAGAAGGTAACAGTGACAACATATAGGTCAAACTGATACATAAACTGCTTCCTGGTACATACACCCCCTGACAGTCTGTGAGCATCCGCCATTTATAAATACAAAGTATCTCTACACAGCCTGTGTCCATCAAACATCCAAACAACCAGCACCACACAGTTTGGAGCATGCTGTCCCAACCTGCAACAGAATCCTCTCATTTACTTGCCTATTTTCTATCTTTGGAGTTAACTGGGAATAAAGTACCTATAGCAATGTTTTCCAAGGACTGGGCTTCCTTCTGTTTTGGCAGCCCTCATGTATCAGAAACTGCAAAGTTTTCTTTGTCCCAGGAATTCTGACTTTGTGAACACTAGAAAGGAACAGGGTATACTTATTCATGTTTGTAAAATAAGTCACATAAGGAAACCACAAAGAAATATGAATATTCAATCCCAGACTCTTTTTTCTCTAGCAAAAGGAAATACAATTTAGTCCTACATACTGGAGGATAACCAAATTACAAGAAAACAGATCATGACTGTTTCTGGAAATAGACATGAGTTTAAAACCATAGAAATGAATGGTTTTGTGTGTGACTATGGGGAAACGGCCAGATGAATAATACACTGCAAAAAAAAAAAAAAAAAAAGAATGTGGAATGAGAAAAATAGAAAAAACAGTATCTCATAACTTGCCTTCCAGGGACATTATCAGATAATGCATATGCTGGAAAAGTCCATTAATGAATATTTATCTCTTAGTTTTGAGAAATAAATTTGATGTTATAGTATAATAACATAGCAAAGGGGAATACAAAATGTAAACTACACAAAAATTTATATAGATCTATGTAACATGAAACAGCCAAAGGCCCGGAGGAAGTGGGTTAGTAAAAGCACCAAAATGAGACCTATGTCTGCCCCACCGGATGCATGCAGGTCAGGAGCTGGGTGGGAAGGTAAGGCCACCAGGGAGAGTCTCCACAGGGGCAGAGGACAGACAACCTGCCCACCTCTCATTTCTGCACGTTACTCCCCTCAGTTTGACCCTCCCTTTTATCTCAGAGTGTTAGAGTTAGAAGAGAACTGAATTAATTAGAAAAACAGTAAGTACATTTTAAGAAAATGCTAGTTCCATCCTCCCTTTTCCCATTTCCCTTTGAGGAAACCGAGGCATGAAAATAACTTGCCTAGGGACCCACACTTACTGCATGACACAGCTGAGGACAGAAAGGTCCAACCAACAAAGCACTCCTCTTACCAATCTGGTTACCTGCAGTAACTGTTACGGGATTTTCTGTGGCGTTACTGTAGAGGAACAATCGTGTCACCTGATGTTTAGCACTCACGTTGTAATATGGACTTTAGGGGCTCACTCAAGTGTCAGTGAGGGAGTAAATAACACAAGGCTCTTGCAGGTTAGGCCCTTCTCTATCCACAATCAAATGCCAACTTCTCTCCACTTAAATGAAAGCAGGCTGACCTGCCTTCGGCTTCCTCACTGTCAGGAAATGACCCCCACAAGGTGCACACAAATTCCCCGGACTCTCGGGGCAAAGCATTGATTTTGGCATTCCCCCTGGATAAAAAGAAACGTGTCTTTGGCCAAGGTCTCCTATTTAGAGAATGCTCATGAATATTAAAGTCTGCCTAAGGCAATTCCTATACCAGGAAAAAACAAAGTTCCCATAATGATGCCCTCTTCCAGTACCAAGCCCTGGTGTGTGAACTTCTCAGACCTGTGACTGAGCACGGACAGTCAGCCACGAGGGAACAATGAAACGTTTTGTTAAAGACAGTGGCAAGGAAACACTACCCTCCCGGACAGCCTTTTTTCTCTTCTGCACACACACACACCCCTTTTTATGCCCAAAGCCAGCGACTGCTGCCACACACTGAGTTCCAGTTTTGCCTCCTCTGCTGCGAAACAAAACCAACTTCCCCTCCAAGTCTTCCCTCCTGATCTCTCCACTCGGCCACCACTGAAGCAGTGGAGTCCAGAGGAACCCAAAAACACCACAGACTTGTGATCTGATTGGTTATTTTCAGGCAAAAAGAAAACAAAAATTCTAAACTTCACTTCTGAATCCTCCAGTGGTGTTTAAAAAACAGACAGAATCACTGGCATTTTCTGTAGAAGTGTAACACTTCCTCTCAATCTCTAGATCCTCGTGCACACATGACAGAGGGGAAGTCGCAACTGAACGTACGTCCCCAGACCTGGGCCCTGCCCGGAGACCCAGCAAGCGCTCTCTGGGGACGGCTAGTCTGCCGGGACAGCTGCAATCCCAGCCCCGGTTGTCGCGAGGGACGGTCGGAGAACGGGGAGCCGAAGGGGGTACGCGGGGTGGCTGTGGACGGAGAGCAGGGGGGCCCCGGGGAAGGGGCCGAGGGTGTGCAGCCAGCACCCCGTCCGAAGCCCGAGGCGGCAAACTCCGACTGGCCCCGCCCCAGCATCGTGCTCGTCTCCGGGAGGCGGTCAGCGTCACGAGGCCGCCAGAGCCCTCAGGGGACCCTGAGGCTCGGCTGGCAACAGGGTCGGTGGCCGCGTCTGGTCTCCAGGGCCCCGAGCACGCCCGCCCCGGGTCCTGCCGCACTCACGTATCTGTGCACGAGCGTCCGCACGAGGCTGCAGTCCATGGCTCCCCCAGCCGCGCCCGCTCCGCCGCTCAACGCCCCCGCGCCCGGCTCGGTGCGCCCATGGGCTCGCTGGCCCGAGTTCGGCCGCGACCCCCGCTCCGGTCAGGGCCCGGGCGCGCCGGGAGGTGCGGAGGGCGGCTGGGGCCCCTCCGCGCTCATGCCCGCCCGGCCCGGCGGCGGCTGGGTCCGGCCCGCGCACTGCCGGCCGCTCGGCGCCCGCTGCTCCGTCGGGCTGCCCTGTCGGCGGCCGCTGGAGCGCACCGGCCCGCAGCAGAGCCTGCGCGCTCTCCCCGCGTGTCTCCGCCTCCTCGGCCCGCCGCCCCTCTGAAGCCGGCCTCTGGGCCCCGCCGCGGCTCTGGGCGCGCACGTCACCAGTGCTGTGAGCATGCGCCCCGCGGCCCGCAGCCCCCGCCCCAGGCAGCGCGGCCCAACTCTCACGCGCGCGCCCCGGCCCTGCCCCCTCGCGCCGCCGCCGTCGTCCCCGCCCGAGCCCCGGACCCTCGCGGCTGGGGCTGAGGCCGCCCGGTAGGGACTCCCTGTTGTTTCCTCCGCCCAAGTCGAAGGCGCAGGGCGTGGCAGGGACTGTGCGCTGTGCACTGGGGGGACCCGGGCGAGCGACCTCCTCGCCGAAGCCACCGCCGGGGGTCCTGGCACCTCTCTCTCGGGCTCTGGCCCGAAAACTTTTAATCTGCACCCGGAAGGCCCCGCGGCGGGAGTGCGGTGGGGGCGGGGAGGTGGGGTCTGGTTGAGGGGTACCCGCTAAGCAGGATCTGGGTCACGTCCCAATGCGTGGCACTTGCCCGCCACGCGCCGTGGCTCTTGCCTTGCGGGTGGAGGGACGGCAGAGACATTCCTCAGGTGGCTGCCCAGGGCAGGGGTGGGGGGAAGGTACGGACAGGGTTTCCCGCTTGGGATCTTTGCTCCCTTCTGAAACCCAGCGGACCCCTAGGCCCAAGCCCCAGGCCCTTTGTCCCCTGAGCTGCGACAGTGGAAGACACTTTTAACAGGGCGGCGTGGGGGTGGTGAATCTGTTACCCCAGCCCCAGCCCCGGCGCCCCCAGGCTCAGCCCCGCCGGCTGCCGGGAGGCCCAGTCCAGCCCGGCAGGTGCGCAGTCGGGGCCCAGGGAGAGGCGCCGGCTTTCCTGCTGTCTTTGAGCTACTGGAGGCACCGCTCTAGATCCCGGGACTGTTTGTTTTCCCCGAGTGACACGCTTAGTGTATCAAACTCTCTGTGCTCTGCTCCGCAGTCAGCTTTGACTTAGTCGGTGTACGTTGTCTCCAACTCCCGTATTGCTGCCCCAGATAATCCCTTGTGAAGCTAGAGAGGCATCACAATACCTCGGTGGCCTGTCAGGAACGCGGCCCTGTCTGGGCGTTAGGAAGCAATTGAGCAAAACTGTTCTGGGTGGTTGTGGGCACTTTCGATGACTGGAAATGAGCACTAGTGAACAGTAATAGTGACTGAACAGTAAAATGCTCCTGGTTTTGCTCAGCTAACTCAATGATTTTCCATCCCGATCTACTCTGTCGTCCCCCCTGCTCTGTGCTCCGAGGCTGAGAGTCCGCAGTATTCTCACCAACAGAGGCACCAGCTGCAGATCCCAGGCATGGAGGCTGGGGCACTTCTCCCCCTTTCATTCCGGACCGCACCCTGGGCCGGGCTGCGTCGGTGTGCCTCTGTGACAGTTCTCAGTGGGCACCTTCCCATCCCATTGCATTTACCAATGCCAGGCTCTGGGAACAGCATTTCTCTGCCCCACAGCTCGTAAGGCCTCACAGTAGTGTCAGCCTCCCCTTTTGCTGGTCCCTAGGTGACAGCAACTTTTGTTCCTTGAACCACGGCCACACTGCAGCAAACAGTCCCTTCCTCAAACTTCCTCCCACATCCCCTCCCAAGAGTGCCTTCTACATGGACTGCTAGAGCTGGATTTTGACTAAACTTCTACCTTGCAAACTGAGACACTGGGGGTCGGGGTGCCCAGACAGAGGTTACATAAGGCGGATGGACAAAAGGCTGCGTGTCTGTCAGGAGCATTGTTTCATACAGTGAAGGTAAGGGTTCGTTGCTCTTCGTGCTGCGGTAGACACTGGGGGTTGTCCATGCTGCAGCCTTGCCCTGTGTGTGCTTTCGGGCAGAAAGCCGTCTTGGTGCAGGTGTGCGCACTCTACATGGCCAGGGACTAAATGCTGATTCCGGTTAGCAACTCTTGGTAGCTCTTTTCTGTCCCCAGTGTTTGGCTTCAAACAAGCTCAAGTCAATGAGCCCCAAGAAGAAGCCTGCTGGGGGTTGCTTGGGAAAATTTTCTCACTCTTAAGAAGAAACGTAAGGAGGAAATGCTGCTTTTTTCCTGTTGGATGTTGTTGTCCTGGTGCTACACCTGTGCTTGGCAGCCTCCTTACAGCCCTGAGAAGTGGCCTGAGGAGCATCTTCCCACTGAGGTGGCCACACGAGAGACAGGAAGAGCATGGGTCCCCAGTGACACCACTGGGCTATTAACCAGTCCTGCTGCTGCCCTGCCTGAGAGTTTCTTGTTATGAGAGATAATAAATGTCTTTATTTAAACCAGATGTGTTAGATTTCCTATTTCTAACAGGTCAGCATCTTAACTCTAAACCTATGAAAACAAATCAGTAAGGACTTTATTAAAATAACAGAAAATCCAACTAACCCTGTGCTGTGGTCTAAATGTTTCTTGTCCCTCCCCGCCCCCAAAATGCTATGCTGAACCCTAATCCCCAATGCAATAATATTGAGGGGGAGCCTACTGGAGGTGATTGGGAATGGGATCAGTGCCCTTTTACGAGAGGTTGGAGGGAGCCTACTTGCCCTTTCTGCCATGTGAGGACACATAGAAGGTGCCATCTATAAAGCAGAGAGCCCTTGTCAGACATCAAATCTGGTGGCACCTTGATCTTGGAATTTCCTAGCCTCCAGAACTGGGAGAAATAAATTTCTGTTATTTATAAATTACCATCTAAGATATTTTGTTATCACAGCCTGAACAGACTAAGACATCCTGTAAATCAGTTATTCTTTTCTGTGTAACAAACCACCACAACAAGTTATTATTTCTCAGGACACTGTGGAACTGGTGGGATGGTTGTGTCCCACCTGGTGTTGGCTGGGATTGGTCACACAGCTGCATTCTTCTGGAGCCTAGGCTGGGACTAGGCACTAGTTATGTATCTCAGCCAAATGGCTGAAGATCTGGAGCAGGCTGGTCTCTGTCTCCGTGTGGATGGTCATCATCCAGTGGTCTGGCATGAGCTTTCCCATGGCAGCTGGACTCCAAGAGGGTCAAAGTGGACACCATGCAGCCCCCAAGGCCCAGGTTTGGAAGCCTCAGAACCTTACTTGTGCCACATTGTGTTGGTGAGAGTAAGTTCCAAGGTCAGCCCAGATTCAAGGGACCAGGAGATAGACCCCACTTCTTGATGGAAGGAAGGCCCTGTACAGAGGAAATGGGAAGATTTAGGAGGGGTTGTCTTTGGAAATGATCTACCATAGACTGACATAAACAGTAATGGAATATGCTGGCACCCATCGCCATAAGTCCAAGAGTGAAATGACTGTCAGAAACTCCAGGGCCTACATGTTTCTTCACTCATGTCCATATGGAAAGAGAAACTTCACTCTAGTTGGACAGTTGTGGACCCTTTCCTGGCCAGTCAGCCACGAGGGTGGACGTACCCCTGACCACTAGCAATGTGGCTGCCCCACAAGGTTGGAGTGGTGGCAACAGGCAGGGTGCAGATCCCAAACTTAAATAAGATGATGGGTTGCAGGTGGGTGCTTCAGGCCACACCCCCCCACACACAGACTAGTACCTGTCCTGCCTCCTGCCTTCCACCTTCCAGGCAACGTAGGTGGAGACAAGGAATCTTGGATTCATTGGCTCCTAAGAGAAAAAGACTTTTGAGAAATACGGCAGGGGGAATGGGGCCTTCCCGTAAAGACAGTTCAAAACAGTCATTGTCACTGAGACTGCAAATGACAAACCTAGAGCCAAACTGACTACGGAAAGCAGAGCAGGAAGTGTGAATTGTTAGCAGGCACCATTTTCTGGTGATAGAGCAATCACCTGATGGCAGGGGAGCTTGGCTGCCTCAGGCCAACACTGTTGCTCCTCCTAGCCCCTGGAACATTCTGCACACACCTCTCTTCGGGTCACTGTTCCCACAGGTCCATTTAGGCAGCTGTCTCCTCATGGATTGGCCCCAGATTCTTCAGTGGCAGAAACTATTCCCTGCACCTGCCACAGGCCACTCTCCAACTTCCTGGCCCCTTTGTCTGGAATTCTCTTCTCCACCTCCTATTTGTTTCACAAGATCCTCTCTTCCTGTTTAGTCACACTTAAATGCCATCTCTTCCTAAGTCGTCCCAGGCTTCTGCTCAGTTATGATTAATTAGTCCCTTCCTGAGCACTGTTAATGGCCCCACTTCGTTATTTTTCCAAAACAGTATTTCTAAACCCTGGTTATAGATTAAACCCACCTAGGAATTTTTTTTTTTTTAATAGCACTTCCCCAAGACATCTCCCTCCCAGACATTTTGATTCAATTGCCTTGGGGTGAGATGTAAGCATCAGTATTTTGTAAAAGCTGCCAGACACAGCAAGCTTGAGACCCACTGGTCCAAATGCCAATCTCCCCTGAGTGTGAACCTGGGCTGACCAGGAGGACCACAGTCAGTGATCCTTTTACTCCTCAGGCTTAGCATGGTGCCTGGTACGTGCAGGTGCTCAACGGATGGTGATAGAATTAAACTATACTAAACTGCTGTTGTAGCCTCTGATTAGTAATGTAACAAAATAAAGGGAGGGTGTGAAGGTTGAGCACCGCCAGAGTGGAAAAGCGGACAGCCCAGCGCAGTCAGCACGGACCCCGCAGCCGCGCAGGAATACTGTGTACAGTGAGTCCCTCGGTTCAAAGTGTCCCTGAGGTTATCCACCATCTCTGCCAGACCATTTCTCCTGGAACGTAATGATAAAACATCATGTCCCTACGCCTGGGAGGAGTGTGTGGGTCAGTGTCGCTGAATTACTTTTAAAAATTGTGTTTAATTTGATCAGTACACACATATAAAAAATGGAATGTTATATTTCATTGTAATTCTTAATCCAAAATATGAGACTAGTATGAGTGCCAATCTCAGTGAATTACCAAGACCTAATCCTCCAGACAGTACTGGTACGAGTTCTACCATGAAAAGCCCCACCGTGTCCTGGGGGGCCTGGTCGTGCGCAGGTTTGATGGGCAGGGGCCTCACAGTTGCTACTTCAGCACCTGTCTGGGGAGCCCGTGAGCTCTTTGATTCGGCATCTTTAAGGTTCTTGTCTCCTGTGTCACTCTGAGGCTTTTTCTTCTTACCGGCTCTTCCTCCAGGTGTTCCCACGCAGGAGCAGCTCGCAGGGGCGCGTCACATTCTCAGGTCTTCCCCGGACAATGAGGTCTTCCTCGAGCTCACGCAGAGGTGCTCCCTTTCCTGCCTAACAGTGGGCAATCGTGACAGTGGTTGCTTGTCCCCAAATGAGCCTAATCAGGAATTAGGCTCCCTAATTCCTGAATGAATTTTGCCTCGCGGTGTCCCATTTTCTCTTAGCTATTTTTTAGTGAGAATACAGGAAAGGAAAATATGCTTAAGAATTCTTTTCCCTTTTCTTATTTATTTTTTATATTCCCTACTTGATTTGTTTCTCTAAAGGATCAATGATTTTAATTCCAATTTTCTTTCAGAAAAAAAAAACTAAGTTCTGCGGTGCTTAAAATTACTGATAAAGTAAGGAGAGAAATGTGTCATACTCATTTATTTGAATGGTAACTTTTATGGACTATTACTATGCCTCTCTAATAAGGCAAACAAGACAAAAATACAAGTTGGACAGCAATTAGAAATCTAATATTATTGAAGGTAATTTGCACATTTGCTCAGGCAAGTCACTTGGCTATTACATAATATCATTTTAATAAATGTTCCACTTATGGACACTTTTTGGAAAACTAAAAACTCTTGCCCCTTTGCTTTTGTAAACAGAAAGATAAAATGGTTTCCCTTAAATATCTTTTTTCTATTGTAATTTATAAGAATATTTAAATATTCTTAGATAACTGGGAATTATCCAAGTCTAATCAAAAAGCCAAAAGAGTATGTAAAAAACGTGAAAACATTATGCTAAGTGAAATAAGCTAGACCCAAAAGGATAAATAGTGTATGATCTCCACAGATCCGAGTCAGGCACCTGGCACAAGGGCGCGTGCTGGGACTGGGAAGGGAGACGAGGCGCTGTTGGTTGGGGATGGAGCTTCAGTTTGGGAAGACGAGAAAGTCCTGGAGATGGGTGGTGGTGACGGTGGTGTAACAGCGTGAATGTGCTTAATGGCAGTGAACTTAAAAATGGTTCAAATAGTCAATTTTATGTTATGTATGTTTTACCTGATTAAAAAAAAAAAAGAAAACAAAAAATTTAGTGGTTCCAGAACCAGAGATCGTTTTATATGTTAACATTCAATTACCCTGACTTCAATTTTAGAAGACATAGCTCACGAGAAGAAAAGTTCTTAAAAACAAAGTAATTTCTGCCCCAGTAATACATGTGAATAGAAACTCTGATCCTACAGATAGTTGTGTTGGCAACCCACAATTTCACCACATTTAACATCATAATACAGTGCACACTCGTATGTAGAATTTGGCTCAAGTAACTTTAGAAACGAAGGAGGAACTGGCCCTGGCAGTGTGCCGGGTGCCACACATGTGCTTCCTCCAAACTACCCAGACACCTGGTGGCAACACCAGTCTAGAGCTCCACTGCCCCTGTTTCCTGACCTGAGGATAGCCAAGGTGGTTCGCCCACAGGTGGATTCCTGAGGCCACCAGTTTTCGTATGCATCACCAGTCTCCTGACTAAGGTCATTCTGGGTCCCCATTCTCACTACGACCTAACTCACCCATTGTTTGTTCTGCAGGGCTAAGCCACACCTCAGGGCAGTGGGGACCTGAGAGAGGTGCAACACTGGTCTCTGCGCACCCACCCACTCCCCGGCCAGGACTCTGCCTCCCCTCGCACCCCTGTGCACTCCAGGCTGGTCCTGCTCAGGTGGAGTGGAAGGGGAGGAGGGATGGCTATAGTCAGCCAGAGGCTCTGTGTCCTCCAGCAGGGCCCCCCTTCCCAGAGTGCTGAGAACTGAGTGAGCTGGGCCACAGGACAGGGACGCAGCCCAAGGAGGGCAAGAGTTGACACTCCACTGTGCCCACTCCGCTTGCTGAGTGTTCCTGGCTTTCCTGGCTGCTTCTCCCCCGGAAAAAATTCCACCCTGTCCAGGGAAGGCCCTGGCCTGGGTCTGCCTTGCCCTCTAGGACCAGGGCAGGACAGTCCCTCTGTCCACACACGGAATGTCAGGTAGGCCTCAGCCTTCTGGGAAGGAGGATGGCAGTGTCTCCAGCTTGGCTGAACACTCCCAGCACCCACTCTGTCCCCAGACACTCAGTACCCTCAGTGTCCACTGAGCCGGCATAGCCTCCAGTTGCATCTCTGAGGCCTGCCCCCACCAGCAATGTTCACCCTGCAATGACTAGGGCACGCAGCGGGGGGAGGAGGAGGCACCTCCCACGCCCACTGCTGATTACTTCTGCACGTCCTCCCATGCCTGGGTGTGTGGCTGCACCGCTCCAAGAGAACCAGGGCCAAGGCAGAGACCAGGTGGTGAACCTGGAGAGCAGTCTTAGCAGTTCAGAGAGAGAGATGCAATCTCCTTTTTTTAATCAACCACAGATGTGGCCCCCATCAAGGGGAAGGTAGCACTGGACTGGGAAGCACGTGGGATGAAGGAGCCAATGGACTTGGGTTCCAGTCCTGCCTGAGACGCTTGCTCACCGCTGGAAGGCTCCACCCAGCACCACCTCCCCGGGCTCAGCTTCTTCCAACATCAAACAGGAAGGTGGGGCTAGGTTGAGATGTCATGAGGAGCTTATGGATGGGCTAAGGCTCTGAGGTACAGATTGTGAAAGTGTGACATGTTTCCCTAGCTTGGGGGAGATGACCTGGTGGTTGTCATCAGCACTGAAGAGCAGAGAGACCACCACTAAGTAACGTGGCTTGTAGAAAGTGCCCACCAGGTGCCTGACACAGCGGATGTTCGGGAAGTGTTTTCTCTCTTCCTCTTGGTTCCCTCCATTGGATGTATGGAAACCTTGTCCCCTGGTGGCTGCATTCCCGTGGCAGTGTCCAGCATAGCTCACACTCCTCGCAGAGGGTCTGCATTGTTTTTGCATTGCCAAGACATGCTCAGCCCTCCCAGCTCTATTTAAGAGCTGTAACTGCTGTGGCCACCACTCCTCCTGTGACCTCTACACAGCACCCTGAGTGATGACACAGCCACCCTGGGCATGAGCTCTGAGCTCATTGCAGTGACCGTCAAAAGGAACCTCCCTTCAGACCCACTAGGCCACACTCCACAGGAGAAGCCCTGGAAGGTGTGTCTTTTGGAGGCTGACACCTGGACAGGAGCCTCTGCACTGAACACACCCAGGACATCCTGGTCAGCACATTCCACAAGGTCCCTGCAGGCACCCTGAGAGTCAGGACCACCTGGAGGTGGGTCCCCAGGCCTTGGTTCAGTTCTCAGGCAGACCAAGTCGCCTGCGTTAGTTACTGTATTATTTGATGATAGTTAATTGGATGGATCAGAAGCACATTCTAATTGGGAATTGAAGAAGAAAGGTAGAGAATGGTTGATTTTCTTCTATGTGATCTGGAGGGGAGCATCTAGAGTTTATTTTCTATATTACAATAACACACTGTTTATATAAAAATTTTATTTTAATTTTAGCCCAAGAAATACATTTGCATAGCTTTAAAAGTGGATAAAGCTCCCTGGCCTATACTAATGGCCAGATGTCTCCACCTCCTCACTCCAAACCCTCGTCTACCCTCTCTGCTTGAGCTCTTCGCTTCTCCTTCTGCGTTTATAAATCGTGTGCTCCCTGTGCGATTTTTAAGGAGTTGGACGGCATGGCTGAGAGGGAAGGTGACGCAGGCAGCTCTTTGGTGCCCCCACCCCGCCCCTCTGCCGCACAGCGCCACGGTTCCCACGTGTCTTCGTCTGCGTGCCACTCCCTGACAGTAACATCACGTTATCGTAATTCTGAGTTCTTTCACATATCTGACAGCACTTCCTTTCTCATGCAACTCTTTTCCTTGAAGATAAGCATTGCCTCGCTTCTCATTTTCTTAGTTTTCTTTCTTTCTGTTTTTATTTTATTTTATTTTATTTTGCTTATTTGTTTTTTGGGGGGACAGGGTCTCCTTCTATGGCCCAGGCTAGAGTGCAGTGGCGTCCGCCTAGCTCCCAGCAGCCTCAAACTCCTGGGCTCAAGCAATCCTCCTGCCTCTCAGCCTCCCAAGTAGCTGGGACTACAAACATGTGCCACGACGCCCAGCTAATTCTTATATTTTTTTGTAGAGATGGGCTCCCGCTCTTACTCAGGCTGCTCTCAAACTCCTGGCCTCAAGAGATCCTCCCACCTTGTCCTCCCAGAGTGCTGAGATTACAGACATGAGCTACTGTGCTCCGCCCATTTTCTTAGTTTTCTATAAACTTACTATGAGTTCACCATCAATTCTGACACAGTTGTAGAATGTCTGTCAATGTGATTAAGCACATTCGTACATATCAGTTCCATTTTAGTCTTTCTTGGAGACATCCCTCCTGTGACCCCTTGATGTCCTGCCCCACTCTGGAGTGGTGACTTTCTAAACTCGCTGCATGCTGCAGTACTCAGGCTCCACTTTCACCAGTGTCTTGCGGGTTTGCCCCACACCCTTATTTGATGGATCCCGTGATGTATTCTTCCTTGGTTTATGTCTTTAATTTGGTAGAATAGACTTTCCAGTAGCTTCCTGGGAAAGGGTACATGAAAAATCAATGTTTAAAATGTTTTTCTGACCTTATACAGTGATGGATAATTTCGCTGGGTATATTAGTCATAGGTAGGAAATGTTTGTTTGCCTTCAAAATGTTGAAGGTAGAAGATGGTGGCGGCTTAGTTTTTAATCTTTCTAAACCCCAACATTAAAACAAATCGACTAGATAGCTAAACCAAAAACCCCATGAGCCACATCTAACAAAATTAGATGACAAGGTATCCCCATGAACCCTAAAATACAAGTGAGTGTATGAATAGATGTTATAAGGATAGTTCTCATAGGTACTAGAATTTTGCATATTCATTACTAAAAAAACTTAAAAACTCAAGCAAACTGCATTGCAGAAATTTCTTAAAATGATTCTTACTTAGGGAATCTCACTTTAACTGAAAGAACTTGTTACAAATAGCAAGCACATTTAGTTTAAACCAGTAAGTTTCCACTATAAACTATTTTCTAAAAATGATCTTCTGTTATTACAGCTGAACTATAAATGAAGGGAGGCTTACCAATTTTGGATCGAAATGATGGATTTCAGGACTAACTTAGCAGGAGGTGGTAAGATGACAGAGCTTCTGTTGGGGTGATACCTGCTGTGAAAGGCACATGCCTGCACAGCCTGTGCGTCGGGAGAGCTCTGTTTGGGGCATGCTTCCTTCACTCTACCTTTAGAAGCCTGGAGGAATGAGCGTTTGTGCAAACATTGTCGGCCAGAACCCAAACATCCCAAGCAAATCCTGCTGCAGTCTGGGACTCTGATGGGACTTCAGGCTTTGAAGATAAAAATAAACTCTTTTGCCCCCTGACTGGTAAAATTAGAAACGTGATTAAAATGTCATCAAGTGCAGACACAGTTCCATGTACCCAATTTGAAATGTGGTTAATAATAACAATTTAGCACTTTCATTTCCGTCTTCAAGGCCCTTCATAAACACTAATTTTTTCCAACTGTTCAGGGGAACATTTACTAAGCAGAAAGGGTAAAGTCATAGAAAATAAATGTGCAAGTTGTCTATGATTATGGTGAGAATATCACATTATCTGATAATAACATGTGAGTGTCTGTAGGAACTTACCAGAGACCATATCTTTCACAAATTTAGTGCAGCAGCGGATTTCGGACGTACTCTCACGTGGGGGCTTCATGAACTTTTTTGTCACCCGTTTGGGCCCTGATTTTCTATTGTTCAGAATTCCACGTAAATTAAGAATGGAAAAAGAAAAAAGATCAACTTTTTGTTGTTATTTCTGAGGATTTGGAAACTGTGGGAGGACAGACAAGATGCTGGTGAAGCCACATGAGACGCTGGTCTACAATGAGTGGAGCTCAGAGCCTCGAGACATCTCTGGAACCCTGGAGTGACCAGACGCCTGCTCTCTCCCCGTGCTGCCCCTCTCGGCTCTCCCTCCTTCCCCCTTCACTTCCTTCCACTTCACCCCTCTCCCCACTTCCCTCCCCTTATGGAAGTGTTGCATGCTTATGCCAAGGCACACTAGGGCTGGGTGCAGGGGCCTTATTGCAATGTCATCCCGTAAGTATTTGCTTTAGAAGCAGGTAGAAAAGAGGAGGGACCTTTTGTCCACCTTGATATCTGCTGTGTAAGGATCAATACGACCAAGACTTGCTGTGCACAGATACAGGAAATGTCAACAGCACCGTGGCTTTCTGGCCTAACTGAGCATTAAGTGGCTGCTTGTGTTTAAGGCCCATTTTTTAGGGCCTATTTTTAAGCCCTATTGTTTGTTGCAATTATGAAATAATTTTACTTTGTGGATTTTACTATAAAGAATCTGATCCTATTACCTAACTTAGGGTTACTCTATCAGTGATGAAACATTAATTAGATTTTGTTGCTTTTTACAGCATGAAATACAAACTTCTCCAACTGGCTTTCACAGTTTCTCATAATCTGGCCAACCCCTATCTATTTACCCAGATTTTCTTCCTTTCTCAACATTGTTCTTTCCTCCCCAAGAACAATCTTCCTCCTGTGTGCTGGGCAAACCTCATTCAGGCTTAAGACTCAGTGCTGTAAGCCTCTGTCTGTTAGTTAGCTGCTGGGACTATGGGAGGCAGAAGTCCAGGACATGTGGTCTGCACACCCCCTTCTCCTCTATGGGAGCAGAGCCCAGCCTAGGGGGGATATCTCTCCCACAATTAGTGAAAAGGTGAAGGATCTGTGCAGATGTGATTAAGGTCCCTAATCAGTTGACCCTGAGTTAGTCAAGGGGAAGTTTACCTTGGCTGGGCCTGGGTAAGAGATGGGAGAAGTCAGAGAGAAAGGAAGCAGCAGAGAGATGTTCCTGGGGCCTTGAAGGTGCAAACTGCTGCATGTGGGAAGGTCCACATGGTGGGAGCAGCTGGTGCCACCAACAGCTGAGAACAGTTCCCAGGGGTCAGGCAGCAAGAAGCAGGGACCTCATTCCTGCAGCTGCAGGGAACTGAATTCTACCAACAACTGGTGAGCTTGGAAGGCAACCCTGACCCTCACAGGAGGTCATGGCCCCAGCTGGAGCTCCAATTTCAGCCTCATGAGACCCTGATCAAAGGACACTGCTAACCATTCTCAGACTCTTGACCCATGGAAATTGTGAATAATAAATGCATGTTGTTTTAAGCACCTATGATCATTTGTTATATGGCAATAAGAAACTAATGCAGATATCCCATGGCATTCAGTATGTCTTCTCATAGCACTTTTTCTGCTAAATTATAATTATTTGATTATATATCTGTCTCTTGCACTGCTTTTGTGAATTCCTTCAGTGAAGGGACATCACCACTGTTTTTGCAAAGTAACACCTTGAAATGATCACCAGCACCTGTGCAAACCACCGCCTGTCTGGACAGGTGTCTTGGTGGCCTCCACACCCACACTACTCTCTCCAACTCTGCTTCCCTCATCCCAGCCAACTGTCTGTCATGCTTTCTCCTCTGCCTGCCAAGGCTCAGCTGAGATCCCTACTTCTCAGTGGGGCCTGATGTAGGGCATGTGACTCACTGCTTTCCTTCCGGAATGAGTGACCCAAAGGCAAAGGGAGTGTTTGCAGCATAGACTCAGTTCAGACCTGCCTATAGTGTGACCACACCATGGCTCCTGCTCCCCACCCTCTCCTGGTAATTTCTGAGCCCGCTTTCTAATCCTGGCCTTCTAGCCTCCCCCACCTCTGCGAGCCCCACATCTGCCAGTTAGTTAATTCCCCTGGTCTCTTCAGACAGCATGATTCATTGCGGTGGGGCACTTGTAACTCAGAGCCCTAATGGATTCACGTTCCCCCGTTCTATGGTCACTGCTGAGTGTTTCTCCACAAAGCATCCACAGCACTCACAGTGCATACAGTAATTTGGAGATGGGTCACTGTGGTCATTACAACTGCAGACTCGGGAGCCACACGGCTCCAGCCACACTCACTAGCTGTGAGACATTGGATAATTTGTACGTACTCTCTGCCACGTGTCTATAAATTAGGATAATGATGGTCCTTGCCTCACTGGATTATTGTGAGATTGAAGGAGTTTATATATGTTAAGCTCTTGAAACTGTGTTGTTAAATAAGTGCTTGCTGTCCTTTCATTCTATTCTGATTGACTATGGACAATGTTATTTGATATTTTAACCTTGTTTAACCAACTAATTGTAAGATGCTTCAGTTCATTCTTTATTTTCACTCCCTGCAGCATAACAAGCATGGGGGAGGGGAGTGTATGGCATGGCACAGGTGTCCTGGGTTGATGACTGTGGAGCTTGCCCAGCCAGATCCCACCTGCCCCTGCCCCTGCACCCTTCCTCAGGGCAATGCCTTGGCAATGCTGCCAGCAGGACAGGTGCTCTGTGCATTCCATATTGTCTTTCAGAGAAGGCTCTGGTTTCTGATTATTCTGACCTGCATGTTTGTTGCATCCCAGCAGCGAGTTGGTTGAAACTGGAATAGTGTCTGTGTCACTTCCAACTCTGACGCAAGACACTTGCCCGACCCTCAAACCCTCTCCACCCTGAGGTCATCTCTCAAAGCCTCCATGAAATGATTGCTGCTTCTCCCACAGCACACGGTAACTGGGCCCAGTCTTCCAGCTCTCCAGTTGGATCTGGAAAAAGCAGGACTATTAATATATTAAAACTACATTTAGGGGCAACATTTGCCAGTTAATATATCTGGAGAGAGATTCCAAATGTTTAACAACCAGAATAGCATATGAACAGGCACCAGCTGTAATCACCCCATCGGATGAACCAGGGCTACTGACTGAATATCAGCTCTGAATACAGCACTTGCAGCCAGAACAAAACAAGGAAATTAAAGGATTGCAAATGATTAAATCTGATCTGAATATAATAAATGAATAAAGTGGTGAAATAGGTATTTTGAAAAACAGAAGGTTGGCTGACGTTGCCAACAAACAGAATGGAACAGGACAGAATAATGGAGCTTGATGGGGAAACGAAAGTGACCAAAGTCAAGAACATGTCACAGCTGTGGTAACCTGGGACGAGGTCTTTCTACGAGGGGCTCAAGAGGATTTCTTAAATTCAAACCAATTTAATAAATTAAATACCATGAATGAGGATGATTTTATTTTAAGTTTCTATTAAATGTCTCAATAAACTTCCTTTTGTAAGGGGCCAGTTTAATTAATTAATTAAATTGTATAGGAAATGAAACCAATGACAGTTCTGGTTAAATGGAATTCTACTTTGATAAAGGTAAGAGATGACTTAGACAGAGTAGGTTTCTGAATGTAACAAGATAAGTCAACTTGAGTGGTAATATATTTTGGGAAATCAAAAAAAAATTCATTTGATGTGTTTTAGATAGTTGAATGGACAAAAGAAAATTTTTACCTAAAAAAAATTAATAAATAAAATAAAAAATAAATAAATAATTAACTCCAAAAAAGAAAAGAAAAGAAAATATAATACCTCTTATGAACAAAGATATAAAAACCTTGAACTAAATATTATCAAATCAAGTTCAAAATGATATAAAAAGAATTGCACACTGTAATTAAGTAGCAATTATTCTAAGTATACAAGGCTGATTCCATGTGTGAAATAAATCAATATAATCAAACATATCAACAGCCAAAGGAAAAAAA
>CAUYRT010030340.1:0-46468 GCA_963574885.1 Lepilemur ruficaudatus
GGGAGCTCGTGCATTTAATGGGGGGAAAGCAGATACTTGGGATTTGTTGGTAACAAGGAGTCAGCAAAACCAGGCTGAGCAATGAAGCGGGTAGTGAAGAATGCAGTGCAGAAATGCAGTGGTTTCAGGGTGCAAGGGGAGGGAAGCATCTGTTTTCCATAGCCCCACTCGGTGGGGCACTCAAAGCAGCTGAGACCGGGGCAGTGACTGGGTAAGTGTAAGAGTGAGCCCGAGGCTGCTGGGGTCACGCATCCCAGGCAGGGTCAACGGCCAGTGCCAAGGCTCTGGGTGGGACCATGCTTGGCATCCTTGAGGAACAAGGAAACCATAAGCCAGTGGGGCAGGGGGTGAAGAGGGTTTGGGTTTTTCCAGAGTGGAAGCAGGGAGATGTGAGCATAGGGCCTTGGAAACCCTCCAGGAGGAGGGCTTTGGTTTCTACTCTGAGGTGGGAGACTTATGAGCAAGGTATGATGTGACTTCAAAGTATCACCTGGTTGCCATGGAAAGGGCTTGGAAGCCAGGCGGGGCAGGACTGCCCCTGAGACCCCAGGGGCACCCTCGCTTCCCCTAACGCATCTTCATGACTCCGCGGCTCCCATCTCCCACGCACAATGAAGAGCATCATGAGAAAAAGCCCCTACTCCTGCGGGGACAGGGCATGCCCTCTGTGTGTGTCACACAGACGTGGCAGGAACCATTTAAATGCGCGTCCCTGTTCGTACCCTTCAACCCAGACACACAGAGACGTCCCGGGAGCTGATTTCCCTGGATGCAGGTCACGTGGCCGCGCACTTCATGAGAGAAATAACCCGAATGTCCGCGGTAGCTCCGCCCACACAACACCCATGGCGTTCGGATGTCGCGGGTCATCTCTTCTTCCCGCGGCTTCTCACAGTAAACATTTGGTGGAGACAGACCCTGGTCCTCTGGAACAGGGCTGGGCCCGCTCGCCCTGGGAAGCCCCCTTTCTGCCCAATAGGGCCCTGTTCCAGAAATTGCCTCTGCAAGTCTGATACTTTCAATTGAGACAGCAGAGAGAGGGGTGTTTAGAACGATTACAGAGGACAGTGGGCATTTGTCCAGTCAGCCCCTCCTTTGTCCTTGGCGGGGAGCCCGGCCTGTAGCTGTGTATTTGCACCTGTCGATCCTCCTAGTCAAATGCTTCTGTCCAGACCGCTGACTTTGGAGCAAAAATGTGCCAACCTCCACAGACCATCTCAAACTTGGGGTGAGAGAACCTTGTTTCTTGTTCTCAAAGAATGAACTCAGAGGATTCACCCCCTCCTTTGCCGGCCAGAGGCTGTGGCTCACTAGAGTGGCCCAATTTAACACAAGCTCAGACTGCCCTTCGCCAGGAGTGGGGGGCGGAGTTGTCAATTGTCTATTCAACTGTTCTCACCCCCATTGCCTCATACACCTGTGACTTGCCGATGTGACGGGCAAGTTGGGAGTCTAAGGTCCAGCGCCTTCTGCATGGTGCCTCCGTAGCTGCTGCGTCCTGGGTGGATGCTCCATTATTAGATGCTCTTCTTGAATTCTGTCCAAGCGTAGAAATGATCCTACAAGGACTCTTATCCCCATGAGTAAACTCGGGCTCAGAGGAGCTACGTACCTGGCCAGGATCACAGCGAGCACATGCCTGAGCCAAGGCTGGAGCCCCGACCCTGTGCCCTCTGCTCACATTGTGCCGCCTGTCCCTAGAAACACTTGCCAGGCACCCCTTCTTCATAGGCACTGTGCCAAGGGCCAGGCATCCAAGATCCACCAGGCAGGCCAGAACTCCCCGGAATCTCAGGCTTGGTTTGAGTTCCCGTGGAAGCAGAACTTGAGACAAGGATTGGAGGGCAGGGTGTTTATTTGGAAGGGATTCCAGCTGGGACAGGAGACAGAGATGGGACATCAGTAACAAGGCGGTGTGCCACCTCGGAGGGCAACTGGGCTCATTCTCCAGGAGATGATATCTAACATGACTGGAAATTATACAACCCGAACCAGGGGGGAGAGAGCTGGGCTACTTAGCCACCAACTTGCCGCCTATTGCTGGCTCGGGGCATCTTCCAAAGGCATTAAGCATTTTTGGCTTCCTACACACGTGGGCCAAGTATGCTCTTCCTGCCAAAAAAAAAAAATAAAGAGTCCTCAGATAGGCATTAACTGCAGATGGGCAAAGGAAAGCAGGGAGCTGGCATTTTTTGACATCTCCTATATGCCAGGCCCTGGGCATCTATTTCCCCGCCTCACCCAGAGAGGCAGCACGTTTCTGGAGTCTGCATTTATAAGCTGTATGATCGCGAGCAAATTACTAAACCTAACATCTGCTGCAAGAAGGGAATGGTTATAACGCCCACTGCATAGAATAAAACATGCATTGAAAGAGATTGTGCATGTCAAGCGGTCAGTGTATCACCCACAACCCAGTGAGCTCTCAAAATCAGTAACGTATTTATAAGCCCTGACATGCTTAGCTCATTAAATGCTTGCAGCGCCCTGTGATGAAAGTGAGTCTCACGGAGGCGAAGCGATGTGGCCAATGTCCTCCAGGCTCGAAGAACAGAATGGAAGGTGGACCCAAGTCCATGTGACAACAGCTCACAGGACACGCGGGCTCCTGAGGACACATGTCGTGGAGAAAATTGGGATGTGAGTGTCTCTCCTCTCCTGTGCACCTTCTCCCCACCCCAAGGAGTGCGTGGCTCAAGGTGAGAAGGGGCCCTTCACCTCCGTCTCGCGTCTACACTGGAGGTGAACCGCACAGCTGTGCTCCTTTCCAGGTGTATAACAGATCGGTTCCCCCAGCGCTCGACAGGGCTGCGCTGGCGATTGGAAGGTGCTCGCTAATGCTCAGTGTTTCTGTGATTAATGTTTCACTGGACGGCGGGCAACAGCAATGCTATCCAGGCTCAAAAGATATAATTCAAATAGGGGACATTGTCTGTTGCATAAAACCTCCATTTAAAGATTTTTTAAAACATTTTTAAAGTGACTTTGGAAGAAAGCTGAGGAGAAGGATCAAAAGTAACAGTGATGGCTTCAGGGTGGAATCTTTTTCCTTCGGTAACTGAACTGTCCTGCCAGAGATAATGATGTCCACCTGTCACCGGGAGGAGGAGGGAAAGCTGCGGAGAGAGCAAGCAAGAAACTTCACAGAGACTGGCCGGCTCCCGGGGCTTTGTTAAGGGGCTGGGAGGAAAAGAGCAATTGCCCTCCCTCCTGTCCTTCCCCTGCCCTCTGTCCCCGAGCCGGGAGAGGGCTCTAAGGCCACTGTATGCCCGGAAGCAGAGGGGAATGGGTGGGGCACAGTTCTGCGTGGCCTGCTAGTCACGCCAGCCGGCCGTGCTCTTCCTCGGTGCCTGCCCCTGTGCAAAGCCTCCCGGGGACCACATGAGGTTGGCTTCACATCCCCATTTCACAAATGAGGAGACTGAGGCCCCCGAAAGCTCAGTGTTACTGACACACAGTCTCTCAACTGAGACACTGCAGAGACTCAGACAGTCTCAGCTCCCAGCCACCGGCCACACTGCCCCACACTCCCCGGCTCCTGCCCCCGAGGGCAGGGCTGCCGGGGGCTAAGACTCAGGCTCCGTGCAGGGTGACCAAGGACCAGTCTGAGGACCAGAAAACGGCCAGGACTCACCCAAGGTCACACAGCCAGTGCCTGGCGCAGCTGGACCTTGAAGCAGCATGGTGTGGCCGCAGACTGCATCACAACCGGTGGGCGTGTGGGAGAACTTGTGGACAATTTGTTTTCCTTACTGGCTCATTTTAGTTACTGAATCAGGTATTTTAGTCATTTTTGTCCTAATTGGATTCTTGTGTTTTATGCTACAGTACCAATAAAAGTGGTTAAAATATACTTGAAAGTTGAATTAATTTAGTCTTTTTTCTAAAACAAACAAATGGAGCTGAAAAACTCAGTCACTCCGAGAAATTGGTGTTATAGTCGTTACCACGTAGCAGGTCCAAACAAATTTGTATGTGTGTCTAAACTTACACGTAGGTATTGCTACAGACACGCATGTTTTATATATACAAAAATGTTACATGCACGCAAATTAATACACATGCGCGCACATCTCCTGGCATTGCTTAGAATCGTTAACCATTGTTGAAGAAAGTGCCACCTACCTGAGCACAGAGTTGCCCACACAAGAGGCATCTTGATTACAAAGCAAGACCTGGAGTTCAAGGTTTTTCCCTTGTGGCTTTTAACACTTGTCCTTGGAACCGCTGTTCATCTTCTTTGCCCAAAGTACCTTTATTTATGGTCTCCCTCTCCAGATAAGCCGACACATGGACTTCTCATCCAACCTCAAGGCCAGCCAAAGCTGCCTGCCTATGTCTTGGAGAGGCTGTCGGGGTCCCCAAAGTGAATGTCACCTATGCCACAGAGCCCCAGTTTTCTACCTAGCCACCCCAAACCCAGTGTGAAGAAATCTGTTGGGCCATTTTTGCTTGATATGATGACAGAAGGAGAAAACGTTAAATTTATTACAGAGTTTTATTTATACCTCCATTTATTCTGCGAAGTATCAAAGGTGGTGTAAGTAAGATGTGGGTCTAGGTGGCTAATATATCATCTCTGTTCCAGAGGGCTTCATATTTCATTCCACTTGAAACTAAACATGATCAGGTTATTATGTAAATAACAAAATGGGATGTGTCATTTCTTTGAAGAATAACTGATAAATTATATGTGATCATTTTGGTATTGATTAAATTAATAGGATAAGCATTTACCTTACTATGAACCCCATATGTTAAAAACATGTCTTAAAATATAAGCCAGGGTCCAGCAAAAGGTTAGATCTGGGACAGTACGTGTGAGCTCATCTGGCCTCACCCTTCCTCCCCAACCTAGAAGCGACAGAGAGCAGGCCACCTGCCTTGGGGCCACTGTTCTTTTCCAAACAGCAAGCTCACTGCCTGCCATTCTTACTAACTCCATGTAATTCCCTTTGAAACCCAAGCTGATGTAACAGTGACATTGCACCAAGTGATAGGTAAGTTCAATTATATTCTCCACTTGCATTTCATATCTACGTCTAAAACAGGCTGTGCTTCCCTTCTTCTCATTAAAACTCACATCTCTAAGTGTGTTTGGAGCACCTTTAGGCAGATTCATTGTGAGTTTTTTTCGTATTTTCTATGTGTGAGACCAGAAAGGCTCATTTGAGTGGTTGGCCTCCGTCTCTTTCCCAAAGTCATCAGCTGAGTCAGTGTTTGGTTTGTCTTAAAGCCACCAGTTTCATCCATTCCCTTTGAATCCATTGATCAGATTCCACAATGTAAGCAATATAATTCTTACATCAAACCCCTTTATTTTTTAGATAGCCTATCTGAAAACCAGAGACGGAAAGTGAACTAGCCAAGGTCACACAGCAAGTTCCTGGCAGAGCTGGGACTAGACCCAAGTGATCTGAGACTAGGTCAAGCTTCCGTTTCATGTAAGGTGCCTCTGCAAGAGGGTAGTGTGGGATGTATCTGCCCGTCTGTCCCAGCCTTTGGCCGTGGTCCTTGTGGCCCAGGGTGACTACTCTTCAATTCCCTAGAGTTGTACACATGGTGAGCTCCAGAAGCTCTCCATGCAAACCCTGCCTGATTTTTCCATTCTCATTCCATTTCCACAATGTCCACGTCTAGAAGGGCTGCCAAATCCAGATCTCCTCTGAGAGGACAGTTTATACTCTGAGCCAATGCATTTTCCCAGGGATGAGCTAAACCTGGGTGTGGCTCAGGCAGGAGGGGCTAAAATAATAACAGAACGAAAAACAGGTCCTACTGGGCATCGAATTCAGATGTCAAAGGAGGAGACTTTGGTGTACACAAGAAATCAAAACTGTCCCCACAGAGTGAAGCTAGAGCCATTCCAGCATCCAGCCCATTTGGACACTAATTGATGACCTTTCTGTCAATTACAGTTGGCCAAAAAAATGGGTGTATCATCCTGTGAAGGAAAGGATTGCCCAAACCAGGTGCCAGGTAGCCCATGACCGTAGTCAAGGTAGATCTGGGTTCATGCCTTAGCTCTAACTTATAAACTATGAGACTTTGTAGCTGCACAAAATGGCGAACATGCTGAAGAAGAGGAAGATGATGATGATGAAGACGGCAATGATGAGAAAAATGGAGATGAGGAAGACAACAGTATGATAGCAATGTAAATAAAGGATTCTCCTGCCAAAAACGTTGCGTGAGAGATCCTCGCATAGTGTGGGAAGGGGAGGAGCCGGGTGGCATCTAAGGTTTTCCACTTCCCCCGTGATTCCGTGACTTGTAAGCAGAGTTGAATGAAAATGACAAAGCCTTAGAGCTGGATCAACGGCGGGTCAGATCCAGCAGGTACAAACTGCAGGATCTTGGTCAGATTATTTATGTTCTTTGGGCCTATTTCTTAACCTTGGAATATGGTGATAAAATATCTATCACACAGGGTGGTAAACAGAATTAATACGTTTTAATTTTGTAAAGTACCTTGTGACAACTCCAGGCACATGGGAGTCACTCGGTGAATATTAATCCATCTTCGATGAAACAGGAAAGGAAGTGATGGGTGTTGATCTGGAGAACTGATGGCCAAAAACCCCAAATGGCTGGGCATGTCCCATAGGGTGGGCAGTCAGGAGTAGGTCCTGGTCACCCCCCAGGACCCAAGGACGTGGTGGCAGACCCACAGATCACGTCCAGTGCGGCCATGGCATTGAGTCCTTGCACTGTTGGGCACTAAGCATTCTGAGTGAACCACCTCCTGAGCACGCCCAGGAACAACTGTGTCCCCACGGATAGGCACCCACCCCGAAAGCACCGTCGGTGCACCCCCTGGGACTGGCAGAAGATTTCCAACCATACTGTAGCTCGTTCTTTTCTCTTCTTTATTTTTTTTTTTCTTGAGTGTGAAGATGCCCAGGAACTGGTGGGGATTTAGTGGACTTAAAGCGGAACTTCAGTGGTAACAAGGGCAATGTCCGTGGACTTCATGTTCTAGGAAAGAGCAAAAATAAGAAGCAATGGAACGAAGACCGCTTCGATTTCTCTGGTCCCACAGCCACCAGGACACACAGGCTGCAGCAAGCACCTCCTGTGCAGGGGGCCTGCCTGTTGCCACTCTAGAAGGGGACCCTTTAGCTGAGATGAGAATAACTGGGTGACAGCTAGCATTCATCCCCGGTGCCCGCCCTGAACCAGGTACTTTGGAAACATGAACGTTGATCCTCCAAGCAAACTGGCATGTGATCCCCATTTCACAGGAGGAAGCACAGGTTCAGAGAGATGGGATACCGTCTTAGTCACCCAGGTTGTAAAGGCCAAAGCCACAGGCATTTCACCGACCACTGACTCACTCTCCCATCTGGTTCTCGCTGCCTTTGTGGAAGCCAAATAAAAGGGGCGACCTCAACTGATGGGTTAGAAACTCGCTGGCCTGTCTTCTACCATGCGAAGCGGGCTAGCCCACGTAGCCAATGTGCACTAGGTTGGAATTCTCCCGTCTACAGGTTTGCTTTGTTTGTTTCTCCCAACAGACTTAGCTCTTCCATGGTGAGGAAAATAGATAACCTACTACATTCATATTCCCAGACTGGCTGAGGCATGGTGCTTGGCAGGCTCTTGGGTGTAAGCGCCATGGAGTATGAGATGGTGCTTGCCCAAACGATGAGCAAGGCCTTTAACTTCTAAGCAGTTTTACCTTGCCTAGGCCAGTCCTGTGCCTTCACGGAAGCCCCTTTGGTGGCAAAGGCAATATTCAAAATCTGTCCACTCCCCTTGGCCACATCACTGCCACCATACCATATGGCATATGGACCGATGATAGCCAAAGCCACCCAATGTGCACTGACACTGTGTGTCACTGGGCAGTGGCCTAGACTGGAAAGAAGATTCCTTTACAGACAGGTAAGGGCCCAGTATCTTAGTATGAAAACAAGCTGACCGTTTCAACCGAGGTGCTGTGTTGCGGTGAGTGAATGCTGACGGCAGAGCGCCAGAAGTGCGCCAACTGAGGACGATGTGACTGAGGACGCCATTGTACCAACGAGCCCCTACGATAGCATGGTGTTCCCTATCATAAGCCTGTGTGACCCGTTGAAGGTGTAGGGTCCCCGCAATGACTTGATGCCAGGAAACTTAGAGTATCGGCAGGGCTCAGAGCATTGGAAAGAAACTGATGCCTCGAGAGATGTTTCTAGAGCGCCCAAGAGCCACACAAGTCCTAGTCTGGGCCCTGGGCACAAGAGGGCTTGGTTTAGAGCAGGAGGATGACGCTGCAGAGGCTGCTACTCAGAAACTCTGAGGGAGGCCTGCTGCAGAGCCGTGTGCCCAGAGGGTCCGCCACGGGCCACTCGGAAGAGCTTCCGGGGGAAGGTCCCCGGAGCTGGGTTTAATGAGGGAACAGCTGTTTGAAATACAGAGATGGAGGAAGGGCTCCCAAGTAGGGGGTTGCCACGTGAGCAAAGATGAAATTTGTTTAGAAAAACAAGCGCAGTCTCAGGAAACCTTGCGGAGCGCTCGCCATGCGCAAGGCCTGCGTGAGGCTCGGGGAGACGGGGAGGGAGGAAGCGCCAACCCGAGCAGCCTCCCAGCCTCCTCTTCACGGGGCCACGTTAACAGGCTCCCCTCGTGTGGCGGGACTAAGATGTAGGTTAAAGAGACAGGTAAGACTGCAGGTGGAGCAAGGTGGGCGTCTGGGGTCTTGCAGGCCGGGTTTAACACGCCGACCTGTACCAGGGCGCCCTTCAGAGCTAGCGAAGCTATCACAGACACCCCATCCCCTGATTTCAAACAAAAGCTAACAAACAAAAATACACTTTAAAAAACTTTTAAGCAAATATATTGGGGGTGAGGTGCCAGGGAGGTGATGTTCGAAAGGCCATTTGCTGCCTTCTTGGAACGACAGACTCTGAAAATGCCTGATCTTCCCTCGGAGGCCACCGAGCAGGTGGGGCCGACTGGGAGTCTCAGGACGTTGGCAGGATCTGCTGAGCCAAGCTGCGGTTTGGGGTTCGGAGATGGGCTCTCCTGGGGAAGCTCCTCTGACAAGCTGTCGTCAGCACCCATGTGGAATTCAGAGAGCCCGGGAGACAGCGCGACATAGACACAGGCTGTTTTATCTGGGGATGATCAGGTTTCAATCAGATGCTCCCTCCTCACCTGTGATCAATTTTCTTCCCAGAAGATGGGGATTTGAACTGAGTGAGGGGCACAGGCTGCCTGGCTTCCTTGGGCCATTTCAGCTGCCAAAGGAGTGCCTCCTGCCCCGACCCTCCTCTCTCTGAGCCCTGCGCCCACGGCTGACCCTCCCTTCTGCTGGAGTCTACCTGGGCCCCTGGCATCCAGCAGTTCCAATCAGGAGCTCTTGCCCTCTGTGACGTCTGGCCCATGTGGTTTGTGTCTCTGCAGATGGCAGCCCTTGACGGCGGCTCAGGACAGGAAGTTTCTCGCATTCCTACCATCCTAAAGATTTGATCTCTAATTTTTTTTTTTTTTTAGTCTGCTCCTTTTCTGCATCCTTCCAACTACTGATCACTCTCTCCTCACCTCCCGGCAGTGCTGTTCTTCCCCAGTAGGACTCCTTGTGAACTTGTCCTGCCCGGGATATGTGTAATATTTCCTGTGCAAATCTGCTTCTGCCCCTCCCTCCTTAAAGCCCTGCTGGGATCAGCCTGCACCTAGAAGACTCAGTCCCGTCCATGCCTTAGCAAAACTTCAAAAGCCCTCCTCGACCTTGTCTGTTCACCTCCAGCAACACCAGAGAGCTTGCACGCCCCAGCTCAGATGCTATGCCAGGTGGGTGCACACTTTCTATCCCCTTAGTTTGTCCATGTCCTGGATGACTCACGTCGGGTTTCAGCTCCTGCAAAGACTCTCCGCAGATTCCTCACCCCACCCCAGGGCTGGGCTAGGTCCCATTTCCCCTGTGGCTATGGCTCCCCTGGCCCTGGGCACTACAGCTTGGCACCCGTCAAATCTTGCACGGTCTCGGTTGTGTATGAGCCACTGGACCGTGGGCTCCTTGGGCTCAGTCTCTCTCTACTCCAGCACCAACTTCAGTTCACGCCACAGTCAGTGCTGAAAACGTGTCCAACCAATGTATAATTAATTAATTTCCTCTCTCAAGAACAGAGCCATGCTCATAGCTCCAAAATCCCCCCCTCTGTAGTCTCAGAACCAGAGGGAAACTTTCTCGCCCCTACTTTACAGATATAGAAACTGAGGCCCAGAGAGGGGAAGGCTCTCGTGCCAGGCCTGCATGGGCCCAAGACCCAACACTGACGCAGGGTGCCCTGCCCTGCAGCTGCACCACCCTCTCTCCTTCTCCTCTCTGCTCACACTGGCCCCAGGGCCAATCTGAAGCCTACTCATAAAATGCTGGCTGGCCCTGGATCAGCTTCATTTGCACTAAGAATCAACCTCGGATAAAGGCAGAAATCAGGGTATTGATCTTGAAACTACAGACAGAAAACACCCGCAGCTCCCCAAGGCCCTTGCTGTCAGTGATCTCTGGAGGCCAGGATGTTAATTTGAAGTTCGGCTCAACTCTGAACCCCTATTCCAAACATTCTTACCAAATTCCAATTCAGTGGTCTGTGCGGAGCTATCCTGGACTCACCCACCAGACTACAGGATCCCGAAGGACAGTCCCGGGGGTCTCATCCGTCACCTGTCACCGCCTTCTTCCACCTCAAGTCAAAAATCAAGCACGTAGTAGGTGCTCAGACAATAATGGTTGTAGAAATTCAGTTCTGACTCTTGGAACAAGACGTCCCCACCTTCCCAGGCAGACTAGAGCTCGAGCAGGCAGGAAGCTCTGAGAGCTTCGCAGGGCTATTTGCTTGCCACGGGCTATGCGTTTAGATTCCTGGCTCATCTAATCCTCACTGCCTGGAAGTGGGCACTGTTACTGTTCCCATTTTAGAGATGCGAAGACTGAGGTTCAAGGAGGTTGTGCTGATATGCGTATATGTCAGGTTGTGCCCACACTGACCACGGTCTGTCATTGTCCAGGTGTCTGCTGGAGGAATGAGGCCGCATCATGTTCAACCTCATAGGCTGATTTCTCTCAATCTGCAATAAAAACCTGGAAGGCAAGACACACACCTGAGATCAACGTGAGCGTCACCCAAGAGGGCAAGAGCCCAATGCCAAGGGGTGGTGGCTCAAAACCCGTTTGGATTACACTTAATTAAGACATGTTATTTTTCTTTTATTCTGTTTTTTTTTCCTTTTGTCAAGGCTGCACTATTGGCTTGTGCTGTCTAAAGAAAAAATAGTTAATTGGTTTATTTAGCCAACTATAGATGTATTCAGTATTATTCTTCATCGCGTGAATTAAATTAAGTAGTTTATTTACCCCCATGCAATCCATTCAGTTCATTTAATTTAATTTCATAGTTATAATATGGGGAACAAACTAACTAGATTTCTCCCTTTGGGATGGAAATGGGCAAATATTTTGGTTCTGAATTAACAAGCAGCAAAGCTGATATTTATAATAAATCATCCATTGTTAGCCATCCTGATAATTATTCCGTGAATGGTCTAAAACAGACATGGGCATGTAACAGACACATTGTTGGCTTTTCCTGCAGTTTAGTTCTTTGTGTTAATGAACAATCTAAACTGAAAACTCAGAGATGATTCCAGAGAAAATAGGTTTGTTTCACAGACGTGAATTGAGCACCTACTATGCACCTGGCACTGGGAAACAGCTTCAAATGCTCACACCAATCCCAGCTTAAAACACGTCTGCGTCTCAGGTCCCCTGCGGGAAGATGCCCAAGCCCCTGAGAAAGGCTTGCAGGTCCCCCTGGGCCCGGCCCCGCTGGCTCCACGCCCTCAGCTCCTGCCCCTCACTCCCTGCTGCCCACGTGCCCCCCAGTTTGCCGTAAGTTTAGCAATGCTGAGCTACCTGTGGCTGCGTGAACATGCCGCGCTGCCCTGGGACTGTGGGTCTTGGCTTCCTCTGTCCTCTCCTCCCCCTTCTCTTCCCTCTCTCCCCGGTGAACTCTGATTAATCAGTCAAAATTCACTTTAGTTTGTACCTGCTCCAGGTAGACTGTCCTAAAATGCCACCGACAGAGTCGATACCACCCCACTTCATGGGGTCCACTGGGCATGGCAAGCATCACACCCCAATGATCTCGCCACACTGAGAGTGTGGCTTTGGCCACCCCCGGATCAGGGGACAAGCCAGCCCCCATCTGCTACTCTCCCACCTGCCACCCCCACACCCCTAAAATGGGGCCGACAATAATACCTTCTGGCATAGTTGTTTGTTTTGAGGATTAATCGAGGTTACAGTGTGTAAAGGATTAAATGCCAGTGTATGTAACAGCAAACCTCCCATAAATATTAATTATCACTGGCTGTTTCTATCTCACCCTTTCTGCTAGATGATGAGTTGCCGGAGAGTCAAGACTTTGTCTTATTTCATCTTGGGATTCCCAGTGAATAGCACAGTGTTTTGAACAGAATATTTTTCTTCCTTAAATGCATATTTCATGATTTATGAAGATGGTTGGAGGATTTCGGACAACAATTAAGGCACATCCAGGCGTTGGAAAGGGAGAGGAGAAAGGGGCGAAAGGGTCTGTTATTTGAGGAGCACCGAAAATTGCAGACAAGAGCTCCCTGCTCTTCGACAGATCTGGAACCTCCCGTGGAGAACAGGGCCGGCATTAGGAAAATCGGTCGATTTGGGAGCGTGCGGAGGGCCTGCTGCCTGCAAGTCACATCCGCTGGGGAGCTTTCGAGAAGTACAAATGCCCACCAGGAAAAAAAAAATGCACAGCCCTGGACTGACCCAGTCTTTGCATCTCCTAATAAGGGTAAGCTCCAGAGCCGTCCTTTTCAGGAAAACCAGCAGAATCCTAAGAAAGAGAACAGGGGATGTTTTCTTTGAATGAGGGGAGCAGATCCAGGAAGAAAAGAGATTCCAAGCTGACAGATCCATGTTTTAATCCCAGCTTTGTTACGAGGCGGGTCATCCGGGCCTATTCGCAACCCTCCCCCCCCCACCCCCGGCGGAAGATCCCTCAGCTGAGAAAGGGGAGCACAGCAGGAGTCTGCAGGTGAGGGTGAGACGAGGTCTGGAAAGGTCTGGGAGAGCCCGGTCGGGTGGTGGCGTCCCCCTCCGACGAGGCCCTGCACACACAGCACCCATACTGACTCTCCGGGCATCGCACTTAGAGCTGCATATCGGTTAGTCACAGCCCTTAAAGCTGAATGCAATTAATTCTATAATGTGCTGCTGTGGCTGCTACATTCCAGTAAAATCGCATCATGGAATCGGGGCATGATGAAGGATTTCTGACAGTGGCAAGGCAGATCTGAGCCAGTCCTCCACGTGTCCTTCACGTCGGGGTCGGGCCAGGACTCCTGAGCCGAGGGAGGACCTGTGGAGGTCCCGTTGCCTCTGCAGAGGAAACACGGGAGTCCTGCGTGACAGCCCCCTGGTTCCAGGCGAATGTACGCAGGCTAGAGAAAAAAATAAATAACGGAAAAAACGGGAAAAGGCAATCGAGTGCCTGCCGACTTGTCCCTCTCTTGAAGCCCCATCCAATTGCTTGCTTTTGCCCAAATCCCATCTACAAAGATGTTTGGAAACATAATTTTAATTTATTTTTATTTTATTTTATTTTATTTATTTTATTTTTTATTGTGGTAAAATAGACGTAACACTAAATTTACCATTTTCGTCCTTTTTAAGTGTACAGCTCAGTGGCACTAAGTACGGGCACAGTGTTGCGCAACCGTCACCACGTCCAGAACTTCTTTATCATTCCAAACGTAAACTCCACACCCAAGAGACAATGCCTCCCGTGTTCCCATTCCCCAGCGCCTGGGAACCACTGTTCTACTTTCTGTGTCTGTGGATTTGCCTGCTCTAGGACCACATATAAGTAGAATCATATAATATTTGTCCCTTTGTGCCTGGCTTATGTCAGTTTGCATAGTGTCCTCAGGGTTCACGCCTGTGGTAGTGTGCATCAGAATTCCTTTCCTTTTTTAAGGCTGAACAATATTCCACTGTATGAACACACCACATTTTGTTTCTCCATTCATCTGTGGATACACGTTAGTGTTATTTCTACATTTTGGCTATTGTGAATGTTTTTTCTATGAACACAGGTGTACAAATATGTGTTTGAGTCCTACTTCCAATTCTGTTGGCTATATACCAGTGGTGAGATTGCCTGGTCGTATGGCAATTCTATCAAGGAAACAGTCATTAGAGCGAACAGACAGCCTACAGAATGGGAGAAAATATCCGCACGCTACCCATCCGATGAAGGGCTGGTAACTAGGATTTATAAAGAACTCAAGCAAATCAGCAAGGAAAAAATCAAACAACCCTGCTAAAAAGTGGGCGAAAGACACCAACAGAAACTTTTCAAAAGAAGACAGACTAATGGCCAACAAACATATGAAAAAACGCTCAGCATCTCCAATCATCAGGGAAATGCAAATCGAACCCACGATGAGATATCACTCACCTCCAGTGAGAATGGCTTTTATCAAAAAGCCCCAAAACGACAAATGTTGGCGCGGATGCGGAGAGATAGGAACACTCACACACTGCCGGTGGGACTGCAAACTAGCGCAACCTCTGCAGAAAGTAGTATGGAGATACCTCAAAAAACTCAAAGTAAACTGCCATTTGATGCAGCAATCCCACTACTCACCCAGAGGGAAAAAAAGGCATTCTATTAAAAAGACACCTGCCCTCGAATGTTTCTAGCAGCACAATTCACAATTGGAAAGATGTGGAAACAACCCAAGTACCGAACAATGCAGAGGCTCTGTTAGTAAGGAAGAATGCAGAGTGGATCTCAGGAGAAAAGAATTTTTTGTTTCCAAGCACCTAAAAATATAACTCCCAAAACACAGAAAACAAAAACTTGATAAAACCACCAGAAAAAAAAAAAAAAAGGACAAATACTCAATAGAAGCAAGTATCTCCAACACACCTAGCCAAGGAGATGATAAAAAAGACATAACACCAGTAAGAGATGTAACAGGGATGAATATCACTATTGAGATGCTGGTGCGCAGGACACATACAAGGGTGTGCGTGCAGTCTAACTTATAGACACATAAATGTGTACACTCGGGCCGGGCGGGGTGGCTCACGTCTGTAATCCTAGCACTCTGGGAGGCCGAGGCGGGCGGATTGCTCAAGGTCAGGAGTTCGAAACCAGCCTGAGCAAGAGCGAGACCCCGTCTCTACTACAAATAGAAAGAAATTAATTGGCCAACTAAAAATATATAGAAAAAATTAGCTGGGCATGGTGGCGCATGCCTGTAGTCCTAGCCACTTGGGAGGCTGAGGCAGAAGGATTGCTTGAGCCCAGGAGTTTGAGGTTGCTGTGAGCTAGGCTGACGCCACGGCACTCACTCTAGCCGGGGCAACATAGTGAGACTCTGTCTCAAAAAAAAAAAAACAAATCTCAATTCGAAAGATGAGTGGATTGAGCCTAGAGTCAGTTTAGTTTGGTTTCTCACTGATTTTTTATACATTATGTATTATAGTTAAGGTGAAAGATGATGTTGCTTGTGTGAATTTAAAATTATGTATAACTATTAAATTATTTAGAGACCTAACATTTTTTGCTTTGGTAAAAGGTTTTATCAAAATTTTCATTGTTGAAATATCTATTCCTTACTCCCAGTTGCATAAGAGTAATATGAAGAATACCTTGTAGCCAGCTCTTTAATTAAACATTTTACTGTTTTTAGAAACAGATCAAAATTTTTTTATAAACTCTTAAAAATATCTAATTTTTTTCTGTGTATAATAAAATCCTAAACTGAACCAGCACAGAGACCTGGTCAATAATTCTATTTTGTGGGACTCTCAAAATCTATAAAAGTTGCATAGAAAATTTTGTATTTCCATTTTGGAGAATATTTTTGGTTTTCAGCAGATTCTCAAAGGGGCTATTACACACACACAATTTAGATAATTATTAATATGTTAGGTATATTTTATAGACAGCTGTGCCTTCTAACTTAAAGCATTTTACACATTAGTACTTTGGATTTAGTAAATAGACTAATTAATATAAAAAAATGATACTATCAGTGAAATACTTAAAAGCGTTTTTGTGGTTAGTATTTTGAAGTTGAATTGATGTGTTTTTCATGTAATCTGTATTATGGTGAGTTGCTAAACATTATCTGATAAGATGTATTCTTTTTTCATTATCACTGAAGAGTATCACTTTGTAAATTTTTAGAGGTAGTAAACCTAAAAAGTGAAAAGGAAACCTTAGATTGCTTAGATTTCAGAGAAATGTGGTGAGAACTGCTGGAGAGTAGAATAAATGAATTGTTTTCAAATGTGAGGGTTTTTTCATTTATTGTTTATTTTATTTCATTTGGGTTTTTACTTGTTTGCTTTTGTAACAAAATGGTTTGTATGTATTTAGAATTTATGAGGTTTTAGAAAAGAACAAGGCCTGGGAATCCCCAAAATTTAAGTATAAGTTAACTTTGTTTGACATATAAAGAGTAAAAAAGCTTTAAAAGATTACTGTAAAATCAACATTTCAATCCTTTAAGTAGTTCTGTGTGATAGAAAGCTATAAAAAATGTTTCTTATTTCTAGCTATATAAGTATTAAATTGCATTCAGAATTTCTCTATAGAAATTATGTAGATATCTACTTCATGCCCTAGTTCTGTTGAACTATTCTTTTTTGGTTGTTGGACCAAAGTTTTTTTAAAAATTAAAAATAAGTAGAGATGTTAAATTTTACTCTAATACTTTATAAAGTTCATAGAAACTAAGATATAATATTTTGAAGTGTGGGATTCTGATTAATATTTATTAAGGAGTATTATTATATGATAGCTAGAAGTTTGGGCCATTTGGACAGGATTCTTAAATGATTCTAGAAATAAGTATTTTAACCATGAATCTGATTTGTTTACAGATATTTGATATTTCTTGGGATTTGTACCAGCCAAATAAACTTGTCAGCTGTGGTGTAAAACATATCAAGGTACTAGAAGGGTCTTGCTTTATAATAAATAGCCATGTTTAGTTTTCTGCCACTAAATACATATCATATTATTAACAAATTAGGGTAGTTTTAGAATTTTGACAGTACTTATTTTTAAAATGTCAATGTTTTTAATGTTATTACATTAAATCTAACACATATTTATTGTGTAGTCACTTGATGACACTGTTAAGGAATATAAGTATGAATAGGGAATCAAAAACCACTCTCCATAAAGGAATTTATGGTCGTGAGGGAGGGTTTACTATGTTTGTCTTGTTTCTTCATATTTCACTTACAAAGTGAAATGTAAGACTAGGACACCAAGTAAACTAAGAATTTTTTATTCATAGAGGTAGAGTGGTGTGGTCAAAGCAACGTGAATAAAGTTGCCTTTGCCGCTTGTTAGCTGTTTAACCTGGGATGAGTCATTTAACCTCTTTGAACTTTTTTCACATCTTAAAACTGTGGCTGCTGTTGCCATCTTCACAGAGTTGATGATTAAATAAGGCAGTAGTTGTTCAAGTGCTTGTCATAGTATCTAGCACATGGTCACCTTTCTAAAAGTGTTACCTTTTCCTTTTTCTATATCTGGTCCCTGATTTGACCTTAGCCTTGATAGGCACTACTTACTTTGCTTATGAAAGCTCTGGATTTTGTTTTATAAATATAGTTCAGATTTTGAAGCCCATAAAGTCAGTGGTGATATTCAGTCTTATGTTTATAGTTACTTTTAAATCACTGGTGCAAATTAGAGATACTCTCTTTTCTTCCGTTGTCCGTTATAACAATTCCTGGTAATAGTTAATTCCTAGTGAGTAAGATTCTATTTTCACATTCTTTTGATATGCTTGCCTCCATCCTCATTTTCTCCAATGCATCCTTAACTGCTGCTGCAACTCTGGTTTTGATATTCTGGTATTGATTTGATTGATGGATAGTATTAAATCTTTAAATTTTTGACAATTAACAGCAAAGGCTGTATAAGGCTTTAAGGCTTTAAGGCACATGATGTAAGCACTGGGAAGATAGAGAGTTTTGTCTTGATCATCTTGGATGAACAAGATGATGTTTGATACAGTACTTGATATATATTAAGTGCATAATAAATGACTGGCAAATTGTGAATAAAGAGATCTTACTGCTCTTTTATATTGTAAATAAAGCTAAAATTTCCATGTGCAAGTTTTTTAAAAGCTCACGTTCTCAATGAAACTAAACAAACTGTATTTTTAGTATGAGTGTCACTTCCTTTGCTTTGTAGAGACAATGAGTAGTATGGTAGTTCTCTTTGTAGGCAATACATGTGAGGAAACTAAGTCCCAGAGATGATCTAGAACTGCACTGTCTAGAGTAGCCATTAGTGGAGTAGAGTTGCCATTAGTCACATGAAGCTATTTAAACATAAATTAGAGTTAAATAAAATTTTTAAATTCATTTCTTCAGTCACACTAGCAGCCATACTTCAAATGCTCAAGAGCCACATGTATCTACTGGTTACTATTACATATTGAAAAGCATGTGCATATATATAAAACATTTTCATCATCACTGAAAGTTCTATTGCACAGTGCTAATCTGGATTCTGGAACAATGATTCTTAAACCTTGCAGAGCATCAAAATCATTTGGATACCTGTGCTTCACTCTTCAGAGATTCTGTCTCAATTTATCTCAGTTGGGGGCCCAGGCATCCTGTTTTATAATTTCCCCAGGTGACTCCAATGTGAAGGCAATAGTGGGAATCACTGATCTAGTAGAAGATAATAGATTCAAATTGGGACGTACTGAAAGAAAGAGAACCAACTATTCTTATGCATAGAAATTATGCAGCTTTTAAGTTTAAAAATAATAAAGTTTTATTCATGAAAGCACTCATTATCTATTTGAATGGGTAACATAATTTTTAGTTCTTTGAGGCTTCAGGTTTTAATATGAGTATATAATATTAATAAATTATATTTAAATGATAATTTACTACTTATAAAGTTAAATTTATTCTCTGGACCTAATTTCTTCATGCAGAACTATTTAATGAATATATCCCTACCCTACCCCATTTTTTAACTTATGTTTTGTATTTTAGAGATGAGGTCTCACTGTGTTGTTAAGGCTGAAGTGCAGTGGATATTCACAGGCATGTTCATAGCGCACTGCAGCCTCGAACTCCTGGCCTCAGGTGATCCTCCCACCTCAGCCTCCAGGATAGCTGAATCTATAGGCTGGTGCCACTGCGCCTGGCTCCCCCGCCCCTTTTTTTAAAATTCGTCTCTGCAAGCTATGAAAATTTACCTGCATCCTCATAATAGAGCAAAAAAGATTCATGTTTGATTTCTCTGTCTTCTCCAAAGAATAAACAAATCATTCTACATGGGCATCTATCTTATTTTTAAGCCTTACAAGCAAAGGAATTGCTCAGCTTTGAAAATAGCAACAAGAATAACATACTAATACTTACATTTTTTTCTGTCTTTACTATTTCCATCAGAGATTGAACGTTAGGTTTGGTCTTTTTTCCTATTAGTCTATGGTGTCTTATCTTCATTTTCATTGCTAACCCATTCCCAATTTTTTTTACCTAAGTTTCACATAGATTTTTTTTTCTCAGAAACCTAAGGAAAGCATAGCTTATTCTTAAATAATCTAGTTGAACCCCATTATTCTTACAGATAAAGATTAAAACCAGTGAATTATCTGTTATAACATAGCTTTTGACAACACTAGGATGAGGATATGAACATTGAATGCTATTGTATCATAAAGCAATTTCTTAGGTAATTTCTAGTCTGCTGCTCTAATATAGCATCAGAGTATTAGAAATATTTTACTTTATTTTATAAGCATCCTTTGGTAATTTTATTATACTATGTGCTTTTTAGTTCTGGAGTTTATGTGGAAATGCTCTGACCCCAAAACGAGGTGTCTTTGGTAAGACGGGTGACCTTCAGACAATATTGTGCCTAGCCTGTGCAAGGGATGAATTAACATATTCTGGTGCACTCAATGGGGATATATATGTTTGGAAAGGAATCAATCTTATACGAACAATACAAGGAGCCCATACTGTAAGTATATTTAAATATTTTAAACACTTTTAGATGTTAACTACTTAGCCTTCCTGTCTTAGAACAATAGACTGCATAATAGTATATTGTTTCTAATCAGTTCAGTTGCTTGAAAAATCCTGTTCTAACTAAATTACTTTGTCTATTTGTTTTCAAGATTTCAATGATGAAACATGTAATTAGACGCACGGAATTTTATTAAACTAGTATAATTGATATCTTGTTAAAACCATTGCTTTAGTATGGTTTCTTTCTTAGAATAGTGTTAAAGAGAAGCTTATTGACTTAAACCTAAAAGTATTCTAGATTAACCAGAGTAGACTGAAGCTTGTGCTCTTGAGGCTAACTTATCAGAGGGAAACTTGGGTATAGTTCTAGAAAAAAATAACTTAAAAAATAAACATTGATTCCTTAAGTGAGTGGCAAAAGGCTTTAATTTTTGTACTTTACAAGATTTTCATATGGGTAAGTAATTAAATCAGAAAAAGGAATCTGTTTTTAAAACTTTTAGTGTTTTTTGATTTGAGCTCTTTAGCAGTTGGATCTGTCTCCTCAAGGGGAAGGGAGATAACACAGAGCTGCTGCTTTGTTAACAACCAGATCTTCAAGTAGAAAAGTTCTGAATATATTAATGTTAAAGAACTACTTCTAACAAAACTTACTTTAGGCAAAATGCCTGAAGACCAAAAATACCAGATTTTTTTTCCACAAAAGCTGTGGCAATTCTCATTCACACCATCAGTATATACAAATACTAGTTTCCTCATATTTATCAGCACAGAATGTAACCAGTGTTTTAAATTTTTGCTGCTCATCTTCTTGGTGAAAATAACTTTATTTTTTACATTTAGAATTTTAAGTCTATCTATAATTCATTTTTACATATGGTATAGGGTTTAAATTTATCTTCTTATATGTTATGTCCATATCATTAAATACCAGTTTGGTTATATATAGTTGTCGCTTAGTATCCTCAGGGAATTTATTTTAGGGCTCTCCATATCTGTGCTTACTCAAGTCCTGCAGTGGCCCTCTTTGTTTTCAGGTTTTGCATCACTTGAATGGTATTTGCATTTGTGTTTGGTTTCCAATGCAGAACCTGCAGATACGAGGGCCAGCTGTATTTTATTGAAAAATCCACATGTATCTGGACCTGTGTAGTTCAAACCCATATTGTTCAAGGGTCAACTGTATTAAGTTCCTATGGATTTACTTCTACATTTTCTTTTGTGTTTTCTAATGTATTTGTTTATTCTTATGTCATACCAAATTATTGTTAAGTGGGTTTCCTACCTTCATAAAGAAGATGTTTTTAAAAAGCATATGTTGTTTAATTATTTTATTTCCCCTTCCAGGCGGGAATTTTTAGCATGAATGCTTGCGAGGAAGGCTTTGCTACTGGTGGCAGAGATGGCTGTATTCGTCTTTGGGATTTAATGTTTAAACCAATTACTGTGATTGATCTCAGGGAGACAGACCAGGGATACAAAGGTAATAACAAAACAAATGTCTCATTACTAAGCAAACTCCAAATATACCAAAGATTGTCTTTTTCTTTCAGTAAATATAAATGTATGTTTTTAAAATAAGACTCACATTTGCCTCTTCACACTGTATACATTTAATTGAAATGCTTCTATTAAGGAGAAATTTTACCTATAGAGTGTTTAGATTCACTTTTATGAGAAAGATTCTTTCAAATGCGCAATGCCTGTTATAATGGATCCTGCAGAGAGATGTGACAGGCATTTACTTTGGTAACCTTGGATTTTGAAAGTAATTTTACTATTAAAATGCTAAATATAATTATTTAGCAAATAAACTGTTACAAATAAAGTATGTTGGGATTTGGGGGGACTTTTGTTCAGGTTGATTTAAATGTTTATAGATGTGTTTTTCCTTCATAGAAATTTGTCAGCAATTGGGGGATTTTTAAAATTTGATGTAATAAAACAGTCTCTCACCACAAAAATTAACATGTTCATGAGTGTGGTATTGTATTACTGGAGTAGGAATGGGAGTCACATGGGCCTGTATTTAAACCATATGCTAGTCACTTAGGAGGTATGTCACCTTAGGCTAGTAATTTAGCCTTATCAGTAAATTGAGAATAATAAGAATAAATGTCTTATAAGAATAAATGAGTTAATATATAAAATGTTTAGAAGAATGTCTCGCACATAATAAGCTTGTAAATGTTAACTTACTCTATTTCATTCATTTTGCTGAGCATTATTATACTTTAAAGCTTACAAAATAGTATGATACATTTCTTATTTGATCCTCGCAAGAACATTATGGGGTTCATGGTATCTTTATGTTGGCCATGTAATAACAGGTGAGAAAACTGAGCAAAACAATAGCTTTTCTAAGGTTACAAAAGGGATTGTGGAATATGCTGAAAAGTAAAATTTTCTCGTCTTAATGATTTTATGAACAGATTAAAGAAGGAAATATAGACAAGTGAAAAGCCAGATTAATACATTACAATTTTGTAAAAGTAATTTACTTATTGAGCAATTACTTACTGAATTATGCAGACTGTAAATGTTATAGGAGTTTGGCTGAGAAAATAAACTGGAGTTGTCTAGTCTGAAGTTGCAGTTGTCCAACAAGGAAAAAGGAAGAATGCATGTCTTGAAGAATAGGTAGAAATTAGGTATATAAAAAGAGAGAAATATTCCACATAGAAAACAATGTGGACAATTGAAGAAGATGTGAGAATGGATCAAGGACTTGCATATTCTATCACATGTCAAAGGTATAAAAGGTACAAAAATTAACTTCAATTTAGGAAGGTAGGCATCATATTATTACAGCATTGGTATTTAATACAATTTACTTTTTACTAGGTTTGTCTGTGAGAAGTGTTTGTTGGCGAGGTGACCACATTCTAGTTGGAACACAGGACAGTGAAATTTTTGAAATTGTGGTACAAGAAAGAAATAAACCTTTCCTAATTATGCAAGGTCACTGTGAAGGTGAACTTTGGGCACTTGCTATCCATCCTACTAAACCTTTAGCAGTGACTGGAAGTGATGATCGTTCGGTCAGGTAAGCAAATTATACGGTAATTACATAGGCTGGAATTTATCCTAAGATAAACATAAAGAAGACTTAAAAAAAATTTTAGATTTAAATTTTATTAGCTCATGGTATAACAAATGAACATGGTTAATAGGTATTTAGAATTAACAAAATTAGCAACTATTAATAACATTTTGTTTTTTCTCTGAAAAATATATGATGTGGAATTTGTTTCTTATCAGAACGTTCAGAGCTGCCTCTACCTTTTTATTTAATAACAGTGATATAATATTTCACTGCATGGGTATACTGTAATTTATTCAACTAATCCATTGTTGATGAATATCATTAAAATGTCTTTGTACATGTGTAAATATCAATATCTTTATGATAAATTCTTAGTGTTCAAAGGATTTATGCATTTTAAATTTTGATAATGTTTTAACAGAGGCAGCAACAATTTATACATGTATCATTAATACATGACAGTGCCTATTTTCCCATACCCTTGCCGGCACTAATTATTACCCCAAAAAGTGAAAAATTATATCTTGTTATGTTTTGAAAATATGTATTGCTATCATATTGGGGGCTGGCTGTTGAGTATGTTTTTGTATGTTTAGAAGATACTTGTATTTCCTTTTGGTGATCTGTCTAAGGTCTTTGCCTATTTTCTGTTAGTTCCTTGGTCTTTTTCTCTAATTGATTTAAAATGGACTCTAATAATATCTGTCTACATATTAAAGAAATTAGCCCTTTGTCTATGAAAGTGATTCTCAAAGTGTGGTTAGTATTACCTAAGAACTTGTAAGAAATGCAAATTCTTAGGCCTTTTCTAGGATCTAATACTAGAAATTCAGCAATTGTGATTTAACAAGGCTTCTAAGTGACTACAGTATACATTAAATTTTGAGAACTTCTGGTCAATGGTAGGAGTTGAGATATTTTTTCAGTTTGTCATTTTTTTTTCCCATTTCATCTGTAAATATTTCAGTTTGATCTTTAAAAGATAACGCTAAACATCACTATAATACTGTTACCACACAGCATTCCTTTATTATAATAAAATATCCAACCAGTATATATCTAATCCCTGATTGTCTCATAAAAAATTTTTATGGTTTCTTAGGGTCCAAATAAAGTCTGTATTGCAATTGTTGATGTGTCTTCAGTCTCTTTTATTCCTTTTTTTTTGGAACAGAGTCTCACTCTTTTATGACTTATGATATTTTATCATAATCTTCAACAAAATTAATTTAAAATTTTTTCCAATATATTCTTCCAGTACATTAGTTGTTTTATTTTTTATGTTTAACTCCTAATGTATGTAAAATTTCCTTTAGTGTAAGAAGTGAGGTGGGGATCCACCTTAATTCTTTCTAAATAACTTCTGATTTTTTTATGGTATGCTAATTAGTCGCGCCATTTAGTGTCATTGTGTCAGTCTGTTTTATGTGGGTGGGAGATGCCATAGCTCTGTATCTGTATGAAAACTTGCTGTGGGGGCAGTACTTTACTCATGTGCTTTGCTGGGAACTGTTTTATAGTTCTTTCATTGTAAAACTGCCATTACTAGTGGCTGCATAGCTGCTGAAAAAAGTCAATTGGTCTTTTAAAAAGTAATTGCTCAGACTTTTGTTTCTGTTATTGGTGGGAAATCTATTTGGAAAGAGCTCTTCTGATAAAGACAACTAAAGATGCTGGTTAAAATGTAAATCAACTCGGCCAGGCTCGGTGGCTCACGCCTGTAATCCTAGCACTCTGGGAGGCCAAGGCCGGCGGATTGCTCAAGGTCAGGAGTTCGAGACCAACCTGAGCAAGAGGGAGACCCCGTCTCTACTAAAAATAGAAAGAAAGAAATTGGTCAACTAAAAATATATAGAAAAAATTAGCCGGGCATGGTGGCGCATGTCTGTAGTCCCAGCTACTCGGGAGGCTGAGGCAGAAGGATCGCTTGAGCCCAGGAGTTTGAGGTTGCTGCGAGCCAGGCTGACGCCACGGCACACTAGCCCAGGCAACACAGTGAGACTCTGTCTCAAAAAAAAAAAAAAATGTAAATCAACTTAAAAGCTTCAAAGAACTGACAAAATATTGAGGAATTGTCCAACCAATTTGTGAAAGAAAATGGGAATTTAGGAGCATCCGTGAGCCAAAGCCACTTTTGCCCTGAGGGCATTTTCCCCTGGGTAAACTTGAGCTTTGTTTATCTTAGGGCATAAGGGACAGACAAAACAGAGGACTCACCAAAGGAGGGTGGTCCTACTAAAACTATATAGATTAAGCTCAAAAGAAAACATCTGCTTATTTGTGTGGGAATGGAGATCTACCTTCTTGTTTTAAGTTTTGGTAGCACTTTGATGTTAATCGTTATTCAAACAGCATTAATTGTACAAATGACTTTAACGCAATATAAGTTTCACGTATAAGTGCTGCTTTTGCTTTATAATTTTAGGCTGAATTCATTAGGAAACAGTATCAAGTCTGCAGTAAAAGCTAATTTCCAAAGTCATTCAGTGCTTAATAATAGTGGTTGAGGGCAGTTCCGGTTCAGAAAAATTTCAGTCTTGGCTCTGAGATTAAAAAAAAAAAAATCACAATAAAACTTTACCACTGCTAAACCATTAAACTCCTATGTCAGGATTTTCAGCCTCTATTTCTGGCAGAAATTCACAGAACGGACAATGGTTAAATCCACAAGAGCAAGTGAAGTTTACCATTAACATTGTTGGTTCAAAAACAGATGGGAGAGTCGATTTTTTTTTTTGCAAAGTACATGCTGAAGAATATAATAAAGTGAATAATCACAGGCTTTAAAACCTTACATTTTCACAATCTTTATAAATTTATTTAAACCATTTTTTTCATGCATATTTTTTACCACCATCAGTTAGTTATAATTCATCTTAGTAGATTCCATTTTAGGTTGTACTGAATTAGTGTTTTCTCAATGTTTTTTTTTTTTTTTTTGAGACAGAGTCTCACTCTGTTGCCCAGGCTAGAGTGCCATGGTGTCAGCCTAGCTCACAGCAACCTCACACTCCTGGGCTGAAGCGATCCTCCTGCCTCAGCCTCCCAAGTAGCTGGGATACAGGCATGCGCCACCATGCCCGGCTAATATTTTCTGTATATATTTAGTTGGCCAATTAATTTGTTTCTATTATTAGTAGAGATGGGGTCTCGCTCTTGCTCAGGCTGGTTTCGAACTTCTGACCTTGAGCAATCTGCCCTCCTTGGCATCCCAGAGTGCTAGGATTACAGGCGTGAGCCACCGCGCTCGGCCTGTTTTCTCAATGTTTTTGAAAATATTCTTACCTATAGTTGTTCCATGCCCAGACTAGTCATAGAAGATAATTCTTCAGTCACTTCAAACTTGGCATTGACTCCTCAATAAACAACTGAGTAGTATCTGTAACATCTGTTGATTTAAGATTCAAGAAAAACCACCAAAATTGTTTATCTTGTATTTTAATTAATTATTGGTGGTATTCCCAATATGCTCAACTCTTGGAGAAACTGTTCTTGCTGAAAGGTTAATTAGTCTTAAGTCTATTTTTGCTGGACACATTTCTTCAGCTGCTGCAACCCAAAATGATTTAGTTAATTCATCACTAATAAACAGCTTTCTTTGCTTGACTAACAAATGAGCCACTCAGAAACTTACTTTTATTGCAACCTTGTTTTAATTTTCAAGTTTGTGAGGAAATTCTGTTGTGATGAAATACTCCGTTTTAAATTTTCTAATTTTTCTGACTATTAGTTTCCTGTGAGTTGGAAGTACTGTGATAAGTGCTTACTCTGATAATGTTAGTTTATATTTGTATTCATTTAGCACAGCTATAATGTCATTTCATAATAAACACAATGCTTTGCCATCTAATTCAGCAACAGTATAATCCATGTTTCACTGTGCCTTAAAAATGTAACATTTGAAGTCCACTTTTCTCTTTTTCCTCTTGTTTCAACATGATAGGTGTGCACTGGTAATAAAAAATAATAAAATGTCACCATGTGGTAATAAACATAGCACTTGGAATTCTGTCAAGTCGTGACTGCATCAGTGTGATTTTGTAGTATGTTGAGCAGTACAATGTGAAGCGACTGTACCATCTCTTTTGTAACATCTCAACTCTCCCTCTGTAGTGTGATACACAGACAATACATGAGCCATAGACAGTAGTAAACAAATGAATATGCCTGTGTTTCCATACAATTTTATTTACCATCATGTAAAGTTGAATTTCAGATAATTTTCTTGTGTTTCAAAATTTATTCTTTTAATTTTTTTCCAAGCATTTAGAAATTTAAAAACCATTCTTAGCTTGCACACTGTACAAAAACAGGTAGCAGGCCTGGTTTGGCCAATAGGACATAGTTTACTGACCTCTGTGGTAGAGCATGGAATAGAAAGTCTTCAGCAAATACTGTACTTAATGTTGAAATATTGAAAGTTTTCCTTTGAAATCAGGAAAAAGACAAAGCCCATTTTAACCATTCTATTCAGCTATAGACTAGAAGTCTTTGTCAGCACGGGAAGGCCCCCCCCCCAAAAATCTTACTTTGCGTGTATGTGTGGAAAAATTAACAAGCTCATATTTTATATTTTATGTTTTTAATATTTTTTATATTCCCATTTTCTCTATGTATGGCAACTTTTGCAACACCCTGTAGAAAGAGAGATGGATTGGAAATGAAGAAACAACTGTCATTTGCAGTTTATTATATATGTAATATATACATATACATGTAGAAAAATCCAAAGGAAAATACAGATAAATTATTGGAACTGAAAAGAGAATTTAGCAAATTTTCTGGATATGAAAACAGTATACAAAAATCATTGTTACTATAAAGCAGCAACAAATTTTTTTTTAAAAGGATACTGTTATAAAAGCATGTAGAAAATCTTAGTTTTCCTGATCTTTTCCTAACCTCTTGGGGTAGATGTAGCCTTTTTTAAATTTTATAATACAGTCATCTCTTGGTACCTCTGAGAAGATTAGTTCCAGGAAACCCCCCCCAACAGAAAACAAAATCTGTGACGCTCACGTCCCTTATATAAAATGGTAGAGTACTTGCACAGAACCTCTGTACATCCCTCCATATACAGTTGACCCTTGAATAACATGGGTTTGAACTACACTGTTCCACTTATAGGCAGATTTTCTTCTTCCTCTGTAACCCTTGCAATAGCAAGACCAACCCCCTCCTTTTCCTCATCCTCCTCAACCTACTCAACATGGAGACAACAAGGCTGAAGACCTTTATAATGATCTACTTGTGCTTAATAAATAGTAAATACATTTTCTCTTCCTTGTGATTTTCTTAGTAACATTTTCTTTTCTCTAGCTTACTTTATTGTAAGAATATAGTATATAATTCTTCTAACTTACAAAACGTGTTTTAATCTACTATTACTGGTATAGCTTTTGCTCAATAGACTATTAAGTTTATTGGGGGAGTCAAAATTATATGTGGATTTTCGACTGCATGAGGTTGGCACTCCTAACTCCCATGTTGTCCAGGGGTCATCTGTACTTTAAATCATCTCTAGATTGTTTATAATACCTAATATAATGTAAGTGCTATGTAAATAGTTGTTATACTATATTGCCTAGGGAATAATGACAAGAAAAATGAGTCTGTACATGTTTAGTACAGACTCAACGATCATAGTCTTAACTACATTTTCCATGTGCAGTTGGTTGAATCCATGGATGCAGAACCCACAGATATGGAGGGCTGACTGTATACACATTTAAAGCTCCTAAAAGTTCTAAGTACTATTTCAGCTATCTTTCACATGTTTTGATGTGAGCAGTTGTATGATAACTTAGTTCAACATATCAACTCATTTTCATTAGGATTTTGTCTTTTCCTTTAGGTTATTTGGAAGTATAATTCTTAATTTTCAAATAGTAGGTATCTCCTAGTTATCATTTTTATTTTCTAGCATCGTAGTCTGGAACATATTTTGAATTTGAATAGTTTTAACTGTTAGACTATATATATATAATTTAAGGATATGTGTGTATGTATATATATATTCCCTTTGATTAGGATACAAATCGTCTGTCTAAAATGAATGGTTCAAAAGAATTAACATCACTGCATTGTTTTAAAAGTAAAATATTCTGTCACCTTCAGTCATTTTAAACATGAGCAGTATTTCCATTTTCATAGATAAGAATTCTTTGCTACAAAGGAGACAGTTGAAATATCTAGATTTATCTTAACTTAAAATGAGATTATTGTTTTCACCAAAATCTTTTCATAGAATCTGTCATTATTTTTTGAACTATGCCTTAATTTACTATTCTTTTTTGTTTTTAAATTAAATGTTACAGGATATGGAGCCTAGTAGATCATGCATTAATAGCGAGGTGTAATATGGAAGAACCAATTCGTTGTGCAGCTGTAAATGCAGATGGAATCCATCTTGCCCTCGGAATGAAGGATGGCTCATTCACCGTACTTCGAGTAAGGTATGGTATTAGGATAGAAATAGAAACACATAGTGATTCTCTGTTCAGTGAGATAGAATATGTAATACTCAATCTTTTTATCCACATATTCTTTTTTCTTCATCTCATGAATATAAATATATTTCAGATATTAGTTTCATTAAATACAAAATATATTTATAAGAATAGCTTTGTTAGAAAATTAAATAAACTGAAAAACATTGGTTTGGGCAGTTAAGAATGCTTAATAGACTAATGCCTAAAATTTTGAGTTATAAATTTGGGTCTCAACTTCCTTTTCTTGGTAATATGGATTTTCAGTTATGATCCCTTGCCATTGAACAACCATGAGGCTGTTAAAACTGGGTGAAATGTCTTTTTGTTGTTACTTAAGGCTTTATACTTTGAAAAAAATACCTGTCTCTCTTCCTTTGTTTGGATAATTAGAAAAGTTTAAGGAATTTGTTAAATCAATTATAGGTAGGTATATTCAGTTGAATTCTATGCAACCATTAAAAAATTTGCTGTAGATCCACTGCATGTTTACAAGGATAAATACTTACAAAGCCTTTCTTCTCTAGCTCAGTTAATGGTAAGATCTTCCACTCAGTTGCCCAGTCCAGAAACTGTTAGTTCCTTATATATATTTCTCTTTTGGCTCTGTCTGCTTAATCACAGACTTCTGGAAAGTCTCCTTCCTAAATAGCTCTCAAATTAATCTCCTTCCTTCCATTCTCACCATTGTACTCTTGCATAGCCTTATGTCATCTCCTGACTGTGTTGTTGGTCTCCATATCTCCTGTTTTGCTTCATTCAAGACCTTTCTTCACTCTATAGTGATAAGTGATTCCTTTAAAAACACATTTGTTTATGTTCTTCCTCTTTCTAAAGTATGATACTTTCTAAAGTGTGCACTGTCCTTAGAATGAAGTTCATAATCCTTAACATGGCACATCTCTCCTGCCTTGTTCTCTGTACCTCAGTGTCTTTCTTTCATCTATACAAAACTTCTTTCACTTCTTCAGATACGTCATGTTCCCTTGTACTTCTGAGCTTCTATATTTGCATACTTGTCTTTCTGAGACAGATTTTTATAATGGAATATGCTGAGATTTTTTCTCTTAAACTATTTTTTTTTTTGAGACAGGGTCTTGCTTTGTTGCCCAGGCTGTAGCACAGTGGCATGATCACAGCTCAGTATAACCTTGAACTCCTGGGCTCAAGTGATCCTCCTGCCTCTCAGCCTCCTGAGTAGCTGGGACTACAGGTGCACACCATGGCGCCCAGCTAATTTTTTTTCTTTTTTTTTTTGAGACAGAGTCTCACTTTGTTGCCCAGGCTAGAGTACCGTGGCATCAACCTAGCTCACAGCAACCTCAAACTCCTGGGCTGAAGCAATCCTTCTGCCTCAGCCTCCCAAGTAGCTGGGACTACAGGCATGCGCCACCATGCCGGGCTAATTTTTTCTATATATATTTTAGTTGACCAATTAATTTCTTTGTATTTTTAGTAGAAATGGGGTCTCGCCCTTGCTCAGGCTGGTTTCGAACTCCTGACCTTGAACAATCCGTCCACCTCGGCCTCTCAAGTGTGCTAGGATTACAGGCATGAGCCACCACGCCTGGCCTTAGTAAGACTTAGGACTTTGCAAGTTGCAGGGTCTAAGGCAAAAGCGATGTCAACTAGGAAAGCTTTAAAAAAAAAAGTACAGAAGTTTTAAATGTTATAGTCTTGGATCTATCTTGGAGCTTCTTTTCTCTTTCTAACACTACGTTGGTTAGAATAATCACTAACTACTGTAATTAATTGGCCCTTAGCTGTGTAGTGGCTCAAATAAAACTGAAGATTAATTCTTGCACGTGTAACAGTCAAAAGTCAATGAGTGGTCTCACTCCCTAGCGCCTGTCATCATAGCTATCTACATCTGGACAGCAGAAGGGGCAAGAGTGTTTGAAGGGGTATACCAGCTCCCTAAAAACGCATGGCTAGAAAATGGCTCGCATCATTTCCACTCATTTGTCTTTGGTTGGAACTGAGGCACATGGCTAAACTAACTGCAAAGGAGCCTGGGAAATTCGATCTAGGAAGAAAGGACAATGAATTTTTTTGTGAATTGCTGGCACTCTCTCACATACACTGTTTTCTTCATTTGTTTTGGTCCCCTTTTTCAGTTAAGGGGCTGATTTTTATCTTTCTCTGTATGCTTAACACCATGGTAAAGCCCAAACTCCTTGGCAACATACCAGATTCATCACAGATTGTCCTCAATCTATCTCTTTAACCCCATCAGTCACTAACTACTTTACCCACTTATTCTTGTATCCACATTACATTATTGCTATTCCTCCAAGGTGCCACATACTTCATAATGCTGTGCCTTGGCTCGTGCTGTGTCTTCTTCCTGGAAAACCCTTTCTCTTCTTTTATACTTAGCCAGCTTCTCAGGTTTTTTGCTCAAAAGAGATATCACCCTTCCTTGGCCACTTCCTGCCTTTAGTCTAGTCTTAATCCTTCTTTCAGTATTTCTTGTAGAACTTCACACTTTTTTTTTGAGTAATCACCACATTTTATCATAATTACTTTATATCCATCTGTCACAGAAGAAGGTGAGTTCAAGTTTGTATCCCTAGTGCCTAAAACAAAGTAAGTACTCAGTGTTGCTGGAAGAACTTTGAGTGCTCTAAATTGTACATTTAGAAACTTTAAAAATTGGGACACATCCATTTAGACTTCTGTTTTGGATGTTATTTACTTGGACCATTTCAGATGAGTGAGGCAAAATTATATAGAGAAGAGTCCCTAATACTAATTGGAAATAGGAACACTCTCCTCCTCCTACCCCTGCTCCCTCCCTGGATCCTTCTCCCCAATTCTTCCTCCTCCTTCCCACCAACTACACAACTTTAGAAAATCAATGGTGTTAAACTAAGCGTTTATCCATTTTTATGGTTGTTACAAGTATCTGTATTATTTTGGAAGCTCCAACTGTAAGACATCATTGGAAAAAATGTTCAACTTTATTGTTTGACATGGTCCCTAAGGGATGAATTTGTGTTTTATTAACAAAGGTCGAAGAGGTTGAAATAAAAATAACTAGTGATAGCTATATAAGATATATGTTTTTTAAATATATGACTGAAGTAATGTGAATCAATTTCTCCTTTCTTGTTTCCTAAATGTAATTTTGCTCATTTGGCTCATTATAAACATTTGTTTGAACATTATAGTGTTTATAATTAAGCATTTTTCATAAATTCAATATTTATAAAGAACTTTTACCGTAAAAATCTGTGACTTTATTTCCTTTATTCCTTTATTGACTCCAAAAATTTAGTATGGATCTTTAAAATGCTTGAAGTAATTTAGAAACTGAAATTCAGCATTTTTTGTACTGCTGGCATATAGTGTCCCATGTATTTCTGTTCAGCAAAATAATTATTCCTGAACTTATGTTACTTGTCTTATTTACGTTTATTTTATAGTTTACAAACACTTGATACAGCCTCACAGTCAGTTTAGACATGTTTGAAAACTAAATTCTGTTATGTGACTTTTGTTCATATAGTATCATTTTTTTTTCTTTTTAACAGAGATATGACAGAAGTTGTACATGTTAAAGATAGGAAGGAGGCAATTCATGAGTTGAAATATTCACCAGATGGAACTTACCTTGCTGTTGGATGCAATGACAGCTCAGTTGATATTTATGGAGTTGCTCAGCGTTATAAAAAAGTTGGTGAATGTGTTGGATCACTTAGTTTCATCACTCATCTGGACTGGTCCTCAGACAGCAGATATTTACAGACAAATGATGGAAATGGAAAAAGACTTTTTTATAGGATGCCAGGTAAAAATTTCTAGTAAATTATATGTAGTTTATAGACTTTTAGGGCCTGTACAATATTTCAGAATTTCAATAGAAGCAGAGTGTAAGTTACATTTGATTATGGGAAATCAAAGATGTGAGCTAATATTTCCAGCATTGTGATCTTTTCTATAAGGCTGACTTATTAAAATTGTTTTGGGTATTTTTTTCCAACTTTGTTGAGGTACAGTTGACATATATTAATAAAAATTGTATATATTTACAATCTACAGTGTCATATTTTGATACACATATAATTGTGAAACAATTTCCACAGTCAAGATAATCAACGTATCTGTCACTTCACATAGTTACCATTTTTTGCATGTGATAAGAACATTTAAGATCTATTCTCTTACTAAATTTCAAGTATACTATACAGTATTGTTTACCATAGTCAATATACTGTATATTAGATCTCCAGGACTTATTTATTCTGCATAACTGAAACTTTGTACCCTTTGACCAATATCTAGCCCTAACCCCTACCTCTCCCAGTCTCTGGCAACCACCATCCTAAATACCTTGGTCCTTAATTAAAACTCCTTTGCCTGGAAGATCTAAGACCAACTCACTTTTTATTGAATTCTGTATCATAGTATATGGCAAAGTCTCTCTGTGTGTTAGAGAGTCAAAATGCAATTTTTGTGGCTAAAACTAATTAAATATAATTGCTACAAATGTATGACCACAAATTATTTGAGCTTTTTGTGTTTACCTCAGATAAACTTTGCAAATATTAATAATGTAACTAGCAAACCTAAATTTGAGAGAGTTCCAATTAAAGATTTAAAAAGAGAGAATAAAAGAATCATTAAACTATTACCTCTTAGTACTTATTATGATGCTTAGTGAATTAGTCACTGCCTTCCAAGAACTTATTTAATAACATCAGCTACATAATGAAATCAATGTATCTCACCAAAAGTTTTTCATTAACAATCTATATGTAATGAAGATTGACTGAATCCTAAAGCCTTCTTACCTAATGTAAATATATTAGTCCCCACTTGTTCTTTCTTCTTGGTCTTTTTCAGTTCTCTCTCTTTTTGAACTATGTATCTTGGGTTTCCTTTTTTAATACCTGATCTTCCTGTCTTATAGCTTTTATCTTTTCTTATAACTTATCCTGTTGTAACTAATCTGTATGATGATTTGAATAGAATTCAGTTTTATTCTCCACCTAGGTGAATCTGCTAATAAGTTAACTATTCAAGTCTGTGTGTGTCTCCAAATCAGTACAGTTTTGGTAGTGACTTCAAAAAAAACTTCTTGCATTCAGTTTTCTCTTCTCCTTACTCAAAGTTACCTACCTATTTATGTATTCTTCTCTAACTGGGGTGGGAAAATATTTAAAATTTTGAAGTTTATGATGTTATTGGTACCATTTAAGCTTGAGTGAAAATCAGACGAAGTAAGTTCTTAAATTAAGACTCTCATTTATTTTTAGGAGGAAAAGAAGTGACAAGTACAGAAGAAATAAAAGGTGTTCATTGGGCTTCATGGACATGTGTTTCGGGCCTTGAAGTCAATGGAATTTGGCCCAAGTATTCAGATATTAATGATATAAATTCGGTAGATGGAAATTATATTGGCCAAGTTTTAGTTACAGCTGATGACTATGGAATTGTAAAATTATTCCGATATCCATGTTTAAGAAAAGGTATCTTTTCTTTCAAAATATTAAGTAGCCTCTCTCTTGTGTTCTTAGTTTACATTTGTCTAAATACTAATGAGGTTGACCATCTTTTCAAATATTCTTTGGTTTTCTACATTTCCTCTTCTATCAAACACAGATTCATATCTCCTTCCTGTTTTTCTATTGTTTCTTTTATTTGTCTGTTGGAGTTATTTTATATATTTCAGTGGTACAAATGCTTTGTAATTTTTATGGATTACAAATGTGTTTTCCAAGTTTGTGGCTTGTCTTTTTATTTTCTAATGATGGCTTTTGTTGAGTTCTTAATTTCAGTGTAGTCAAATCTATCTTTTTTTATGGATAGTGCTATTTTGCATCTTAAGAAATTCTTCATTTTAATAGGATCAGAAAGATATTCCCATATATTTATATATTCCCATATCTAGAAATTTTAAGGTAATTAAAACATAGTTGAATGGGCAAAAGTCTTTTGTCATATTGCTACAATTTATTGAAGATATTTAGCTCATTTTAGCTTTGTGTGAAAATATGCATTACAACAAATTAGAGGCTGGGCACAGTGACTCACACCTATAATTCTAGACTTTGGGAGGCTGAGGCAGGAGGATCACTTGAGGCCAGGAGTTTGAGACCAGCCTGAGAAAGAGTGAGACCCCGTCTCTATAAAAAATAGAAAAATTAGCCAGGTGTGGTGGCATGCACCTGTAATCCCAGTTACTTGGAAGGCTGAGGTGGGAGGATCATTTGAGTCCTGGAGTTTGAGGTTATAGTGAGTTATGTGATAGCATCACGGCACTCTAGCCTGGGCAACAAAATGGGACCCTGTCTCAAAAAAAAAAAAAAAAAAGAAAAGATACGGGATCATTGAAACATAAATATTTTAGTGTATTTCTTTATCCCCACCAAGAATTTTCATCCTCTTTTAAATTAGGAAAGGTTCTATGACCATTACAGCTTGCCTTCATAAATCTGTTCTCTGAGATATTAGTCCTAATTGATAACCAAGTGATCCTCCTACCTTGGCTCCCATGGTGCTGGGATAACAGGCATGAGCCACTGTGCCTGGCCATCACCCAGATTTTTAAAAAATTAACCACAAAGTTAAACAATTCCTTTATAATTAGAGAAATCAAGCATATACCACCTTAGCCAAATGGTACAAATTAATGTCTCTAATGATAGAACTGATGGTGCTCTCTGAAGTGATATATCCAAAAGGATACAGCATGGCCTATTCTAAAAGCACATCACCTGACTCTTATCCATCAGGCAAACCCAAATTGAACTATGTTCTACAAAATACCTGGATTTAAAAAATAGCTATAAAGGACATTATTGAGACAACTGGGCATATTTGATTTCAGTTAATATGGTGTATTACATTGATTGACTTTTTGGGTTGAGTCAACCTTGCATTCCTGGCATAAATCCCATTTGGTTATGGGTTTTTTTGGAGACCAGGGTCTCTCTTTGTCTCCAAGTCTAGAGAGCAGTGGCATCATCATGGCTCACAGCAACTTCAAATTCCTGGGCTCAAGCGATCCTCCTACCTCAGCCTCCCAAGTAGCTGGGACTATAGGCTCATGCCACCATGCCCAGCTGACTTTTTGATTTTTAGTGGAGATGGGGGTCTCTTTCTTGCTCAAGTTGGTCTCCAATGCCTGAGCTCAAGCGATCCTTCCACCTCAGCCTCCCAAAGTACCAGGATTACAGGTGTGAGCCAATGCACATGGTCCAGTTTGGTTATGTTATATAATCCTTTTTATGTGTTGCTGGATTTGGTTTGCTATTATTTTGTTGATGTCTTAAGTTTTAAAAGGATCCACTGGCTGAGGGGATTCTCTTGGGTTGTGAATAGTGGGAATAGGGGTGCAGTAAACTTGTCTTTTGAATTTAACTTAAGACCAAAGGCCTCAGGCCAAAGCATTAAAAAATGTCTTAATATGAAAACACTTGATCCCCAGGCTTTTCTCAAAGCAATAAGGTAATGCCTCACAGCCCTTTGGTTCCTACCAAATTATATTGTAAATCAGTAGAGAAATATTTGCATTCTTTGGCATAGATTCATTCATTTATTTAGTCAACTTTTGAAAAGCATTTTCTCTGTTTGATCATAATTGAGATAATAGGACAACAAAATGGTTTATATATAGAAATTGTTATTTGAAATGCTATTTTTGTGTGTTAGCATTTATCAGTTTACAGATATATTTTTGTTATAGGGGCCAAGTTTAGAAAATATATTGGCCATTCAGCTCATGTAACTAATGTCAGATGGTCACATGATTATCAGTGGGTTATTTCTATTGGTGGAGCAGATCACTCTGTCTTTCAGTGGAAATTTATTCCTGAAAGGAAACTAAAAGATGCTCTTCACATAGCACCTCAAGGTGAGTAATACACACTGCCTATACAGTTTCCCTGCTAACTCTCCAATACCACCAAATAACAATTTTATATTGAAGTACAATCAAGCCTCGTAAGTTAGCAGTATGGTTTGTTATTAGCAGAAATTTCAAATTAGAATATTATGTCTATATGTTTAAAGTCAGATGTCACAATGTGTGGAATACAGAGTACTTTTGGTTGCACTAATCTATCAAATGATTAGTGAAGGAACAGTTACATTAGCAAAACAAAACAGTGTATCCTGTGGGAGATGGGTATCTAGGTTTGATATGTGTTTTTTTTAACAAAGAAAAATTCTCTACTGTCAATTCATCTATTGTGTATATTTAGGCTTTTTTTTTTTTTTTTGTGAGACTCTGTCTTGAGTAGAGTGCCATGGCATCAGCTCACAACAACCTCAAACTCGTGGGCTGAGGTGATCCTCCTGCCTCAGCCTCCTGAATAGCTGCGACTACAGGCACACACCACCACACTTGGCCTGGCTAATTTTTCTATTTTTGGTAGAGACAGGGTCTCACTCTTGCTCAGGCTGGTTAAGCTATTTTTCATGCTAATTGTAGGTCATATTCACTTTTGTTTGCACAGACATTTAAATTTGATGTAACAATCATTGGAGAGCCAGTGAAGGGATTTAAAGGAGCTATTGAGTTTGCAGTGAGTGTAGAGGAAGATAATCTGCAGTACAGTTTCCAGACACCTGTGTCACTTGAATAGCTAATTTCATCTGATTGTTTTGCGGCTTGTCTACATGCCAATTCACATAACTCTTAATAATTAATTTTACAGTGCTATTTTGAAAATGAATCTTCTTTAAGTAAGTAATGTTTCATTTTAAAAAATTGCAGAAAGTCTGGCTGATTCCAATAGTGATGAATCAGATTCAGATCTGTCTGATGTTCCAGAACTGGATTCTGAAATTGAACAAGAGACACAGCTCACCTACCGTCGGCAGGTAATTTTCTATTATCACATGATTTTTCCCAGAAAAGTCCAATTTCTTCTTTGTCTTGCTCCCTGTTAGTCACCTATTCTTATCTTTAGTGGCTTTAATTTCCCAAGCAATGTATGACTATTTCAGTTTTCCCCTTTAAGTGTTAAAGCACAGTTGTATAAAATGTTCTCTTGTATTAAATGCTTGATGTACTAAGTATGCCTGCATTGTTTGCCTATAGACTTTTGTCACAGTGCGCTCAGATTTATTCCCTCAAAAATATTCTGTTATAAAATGTAAAGATTTCCTACAATGCTAAATATGTATTTTTTCATTCTGATACATAGACACCGTGAATTAGTTTGTTCTTTCCAAGGAAGTAAATTTCATAAAGTACCTTCTCATTTAAGGCAATTGTTAAAGCTGATCAACAGTAACCACAATGTCTGAAAGTTACGTTAGGAGTAAATGAACACCTTCATTAATATATGCTCTAAGAATATTTCTATGTATATACATTTTTTAAAGGTTTACAAAGAAGATCTACCTCAGCTTAAAGAACAATGCAAAGAGAAACAAAAAAGTGCTACTTCTAAAAGAAGAGAGCGGCCTCCGGGAAATAGTATTCGATTACACTTTGTTCATGGGTATAAAATAACTATTTCTCATTTATGAGTTTGATGCACACTTACTAGCTGTGTGTCTTTGAACAAGTCATTTAACTTCTCTGTGCCTCTGTTCTCCTGTCAGTAAAATGGATATAATAGGGCCTATCTGGTAAGGTTCTGATGAGGAGTAAATAAGGCAATGCTAGTGGTGAACTTACAACATTGTCTGACACATCGTAAGCACTAAGAAGTGTTTGTTAAATAAAAAAATAAATGTTTATGAAAGTTTTATGTTTATAGAAATGGACCTCTTGTCTTTAAACAAATTAAAATAAGTAAAATTTCAGAGATAATCATCTCCCTTAAATATGTCTAATTTGGAATGATATTGTGACCTTTTTTGCCTGAGCGTTTAGGCCTTCTTATTATTTTTTTAATTTTTTGAGACACAGTCTCACTCTGTCATCCAAGCTGGAGTGCAGTGGCATGATCATAGCTCACTGCAACCTCAAACTCCTGGGTTCAGGCAATCCTGCTGCTTCAGCCTCCCAAGTAGCTGGGAGTACAGGTACACCACCATGCCCAGATAATTTTTCTATTTTTTGCTCAGGCTGGTCTCAAACTTGAGGCCTCAAACAATCCTCCCACTTCAGGCTTCCAAAGTGCTGGGGTTACAGGCATGAGCCACCATGCTGGGCCTGGCCTTCTTATTTTAATTTCAGCACAATATAGTTTCTGGATTCTGTTACAACATCTGGCAATACAGGTCTCACATTTCAGCTTGACAGGAACAGATTTTCTAATCCCACTCTTTCCTACTTCTCACCCAGCACTCATTTTCTTAGCTACCCGATATTTTTCAAGAATTTGAAAAAATATTTAGTAAAATTATTTTTTCTCCAATGTTACAACAGGCAGTATTTCTGTGCAGTTGTGTTTAATGAATTGGATTTCTTTGAAGTACAGAGCAAGGTTGCTATAAGTGGAATTATATTGACCATTTTAAGATTTGACTACTTTTTCATGGATGAGCATATTTTTAACTTGTTGTTTAAACTTATTTTTGGAATATATATTATATGCTCATGGTTTAACAATGTGTATAAAAGGGAATAGTTTTAAAATCTTCCTCCCACCTCTGCCCTTCCAGCTATCATTTCCTCCCTTCCATAGGTAATAACTGTTACTTAGTTTCAGAAATATTTATGTATAGACAAACTAATATAAATATATGTTCTTTCCCATACTTTTTTACTTATAAAAAGCAACTGTTTTGTTTTATAGTATATAAATTTAATATTATACTGATGTAAGTAGTAATATACTATACATTTCTGTACCTTGTTTTTTTCCACTGAGTATTACAGCTTGGATTTAGCTATTTGTAATCAAAGCAGTTCATAAAAGTTTATGGGATATGAGATAGTAGTATTTTCTTTAATTGTTCAGTATCCTGTAAAACTGGGAATTGAATGACTAACCTGAAAGGTACTTCTCTGTATATTCTGTGTTGATTGGATAAAAGGCCAAAATTAATTATATGTGATTTGTTTGCTCTATTAGTTACAGAGGTTATGACTGCCGAAGTAATTTGTTTTACACTCAAATTGGTGAAATTGTGTACCATGTGGCTGCAGTGGGTGTCATTTATAATCGACAACAGAACACACAGCGTTTTTACCTGGGTCATGATGACGATATTCTCTGCCTGGCTATTCATCCTTTGAAAGACTACGTGGCAACAGGCCAGGTAGGCTCCTTTGAAAGACTATGTGACAATAAGCTAGATAGGTTAGACATTTGTTTGAATTTAAAGTTAGGTTAGACTTGTATCATCCTGTATAGCTTCCCTGAAAGGAGAGCAAACTCTTCCCTTTTTTCTTTCTCTCTTCCTTCCTCCCTTTCTTTGTGTCTCCCCTTCCTCTTTCTCCCTTTCTCTTCTTCTCTCCCATTCGCTCCCTCCCTTTTCCTCCCTCTTTTCTTCCCTTCATTCCAAAAACATTCATCAGGCACATTCTATGTACCAGGAAATGTGCTGGGAATATAAAGATAAATAAGATACCCTCTTGCCATGGTGAGAACTCATATTATGAGGAAGACATAAATGCAAGAAAAGTTGTGATACGGTATTTAAAGTATAGATCGGGGTTTCTCAACCTTAGCACTATTGATGTTTTAGACCAGATAATTCTTTGTTGTGGGAGGCTGACCTGTGTGCTGTAGGATGTTTAGCAGCATCCCTGGCCTCTACCCACTAGACGCCAGTAACACCCACCCCTCTAGTTGTGACAACTAAAATGTCCCTAGACAGTGCCAGGTACCTTCTGGGAGGCAAAATCACCTGCTTTTTAATGTATGTACAAAATCTGGTAACAGTGTAATGAAGGACTGATTAATTATGCCCAGTAGAATCAAGGAAACCCTCATAAAAGTGATGACATTTGAGCTGAGTAGTTTATCTGGCAGAGGGGAAGTTGAAGAAAGCTTTCTAAGTGTATTATAGCATGTGTAAAAGTGGGCAAAAAAAGTACAGCTTATTTTAAAAAATGTGAGTAGCCGTAGCCCACGGTGTGTAAATCTTAGAGTACACAATGGACATTAGTGGAAGAACTAATCAAAAGGGTAGTTGGAGGGCTCGGGGCAACATTATCTTTAGTTTATATAAATGATTCCTCTTCAAGCACAGTCAGTTATATACCCATGTGCTATGGCAAAGAATTTGAACATTAGTACTACTGGGATGAAGGCATTGTAAAAGGTGGCCATTTACTACCATGATCCTTGGATTTTAGGGAATTCAAGTCAGATTAAATAAAAAGTAAGTATGCCACAGGACATATCTGGATACCCAATGAGCCATAGCTCTTGTACTTCTGGCTTTGGTTATACAACAGCATTTCTGCTTTGGGCACTGTAGATTCAACGTTTTTCTCCCAAGTCACGGGCTCACACTGCCTCTTCTACTTCTCCCAGTGTTTTTCACGTCTTTCCTGTGTTGTATTACAACCAACCAGTCCCGTCTCTATGAAGTTTTATACTTCGTAAATAAATTGGCCAGGCACGGTGGCTCACGCCTGTAATCCTAGCACTCTGTGAGGCTGAGGTGGGAGGATAGCTTGAGCTCAGGTGTTTGAGACCAGCCTGAGCAAGAGTGAGACCCCATCTGTACTAAAAATAGAAAAAATTAGCCGTGAGTGGTGGTCCACGCCTGTAGTCCCAGCTACTCAGGAGGCTGAGGCAGGAGGGTCTCTTGAGCCCAGGAGTTGGAGGTTGCTGTGAGCTAGGCTGACCCCACACTCTGTAGCCTTGGGACTCTGGTACCAGGGCACTTGGTAGCCCCGGCAACAGAGCAAGACTCTGTTTCAAAAAATGAATTAATTGTGTTAAAATTGTTCATACTGAAAAGTTCTTCTGAAGCATCTTGAGTGTTTTAAAATTTAGATGAGAAATCTAAAGAGTGTTTTGTCTTATATTTTTTGGAGAATAGAGTACAAAGAACCACCCATTGTTCAGGAACTGTGATCTTAAGTGGAGATGAAAGAACCTGAAAGAAACTTACCTAGCAACTTATTTATGTATTTCAACTTGAGTATCTTGACTAACTGAACCATAATTTGAAAATTTTGTTTAATTCAGCAAATATTTGTTGACTGCTTCCTATCTGAAACCGTTAAGTGTTGTAGGGGAACATAAAGGTAAATCAGACTGGCTGCCACTGCTCACAATCTAGTATAAGAATTGGACAAATTACTGTGTATGTAATTTACTAAAAATTCATTAAAAATATGCTCATTTAGATGTCTTATGGGCAGCTCAGATTCAACATGTCTAAAATGTAGATAAAATGGAGATGACTCTTCCTTTCCAAACCTGCTTATCCTTGTATGTTTCCTACTTAGAATATGGCACCATATTAACTTGATTACCTAAGTCTGGGAGTCAACCTTCTTGTTCTTAAGCCCCTATAGCCAGTCAGTCCTGGAGTTGCACTCTTTCTTTGATCTGAATATGTCTTGATTATCTACCTTGAATATTCTTTGCTTCGGTTTTATTTTTTAATTTTTCCATATCTCTACTATTAGTGCTTCATAATTTCTGAACCATTGTTGTAGCCAATCAACTGTTCTCCCACCCTAAGTTATTTCCCCTTGTCCATTTTCTTGATCCACTAGTAATCTTTCTAAAAGACTTAAGATTCCTTAATGTTTATTAGTAGCTTTTAGGCTGTCTGAACGCACTAGCATGCAATTCAAGGCATTTAACCTAGTCTGACTCTGCAACCTCATTTTTATCTCATCTGTTTGCCTCCATGTAAACTACGTTCTTTCCTTCTGAGCTATTTATAATTTGTCCAACATGTGTAATGCTGTTTCACATCTCTTACTTAGTTCCCTTCTGTTGGAAAACTCTTCCCCTTCACTTCTATTCAACCCTCCAACTTTAATTCCTACTCCACCTTTTAAGACTTAGGCTAATTAACATATCTCAGAACTTTCCCAACCTCTCTCTTCTCCGCTTGATCCCTGAGTGAGACCCCCTAAGTGTGCTTTAATTATACTCTGTACCTCAGCCAGCACTGAATATGATGTTCACATCCAAACTCTCCATTTATTAGCTGTGGGCAAATTACCTAGCCTTTCTCCTGTTTCCTCATCTTTTAAAGTAAAGATGCAGTTGGTGTCTGTCTTATAGAGTTGTTGTGATTATTAAATTAGTCAATTTTTGTAAGGTGCTTAGAACAGTTTCTAGCATAGAAGTCAGTTTCAGTGAATGTTAGTCGTCATTGTCGTCATCATCATCATCATCATCATTTCCAGATGAGATGTCCAGTAGATAATTGAAAATGTAAGTCTTGGGTTCAGAAGGAAAGAAATGATTAGGGAGTAGGATTTGGGAGTCGTTTGTTGATTTAACCATTGAAACTATGAAAGTGAGATACTGCAGGGCAAAAATGCACAATGAGAAGACTATAGAATTAAAGATAGAATCTTGGAGGAGGTTTGTATTTAAGTGACGTGATGAAATTGTGAAGGAAACTCAGTAGTAACTCAAGGAGACCAGAGAACCAGGAGAGGGCAGTATTGTAAAATCATCAAAAATATCAAATTCTATAGAAGTTAACATGAAAAGAGAACTTAGAAGTCACTGGTAATGTTTGGCTAAATAACTTGTGAATAACTTAGTGAAATATTGGCAGGTTGCAGTGGTTGGCTCTTGTTATGTCTATATATAAAATCAATCTCTAAGTATAATTGATAGCTATATTATTTCAGGAGTTTTCTTTATATATAAAGATACTATATCTCTTTATGCTTCTAGTTAAAGTGATTGCTTGAGTCTAGAAGAATAACTAAGAATTGATAGTGCATTAGTGAACATCATAAACCAAGTTAAAAGACAAAGGACAGAGTGCTACAACAGTAAAATTGTCTTTTCAGGGTCTTGTTTGCATGCTTGATGTTTTAAATTTCTCCGAATCTTTGTTTACACCGTTATCCTAGTCTAGAATGTGCTTGCTTGCTTCTCTTTGTGAACAAGTCCTGCACTTTCTGAAGGCCCAGCTTTAGTACCTTTTCTTCCTGAAGTGTCTTTCCACAACCTTTTCATTCTCATTAAGCATATATTACCAGGTGTTCTTATTTAATTGAAAATGTCCTCTTTTCCCATTGAGTTTGCAAAAGTTACCTGAATGTTTTAGTGCTCATTGTATCTAGCACAGAAACCCTGCCAATAATAGGTGCTCAGTAAACATGTATTATCTGTATTGATAAAGTATAGGATAAGTGTCACATAGTTCTAGAACATTCCTAGAAACCCTGAGCCTGGCTTCACTAGCTTTTGAACAAATGTAAGAAAAAAATATCAGTCCACATATATAGTCTGCTTTATATTTTTTATAGCAAATAAGCAAAGGCTGTAAATTCTCTTGTGTTATTTCCTTTTAATAGACATAAAAATAAATAATTGTACATAATGACTTTTATAATTCTTTATATTTTAGGTAGGTAGGGATCCCTCAGTTCACATATGGGATACAGAGACCATTAAACCATTGTCGATATTAAAGGGCTGTCACCAATATGGTGTTTGTGCTGTTGATTTCTCAGGTAAGGCTGTTTGCTATCTCAATAAGAGTGATCAAAATGCAGAGGCAATACGCAGCATTTTAATCTAAGTCAGTGTCACCTAAACTTGTCATTTAGCTGTGACTTTCACAATTTTTATCAAGTATTCATAATAAGTTGTATCTTAAACACAACTATGAAAGTGTGGATTTGCTGGCTAGTTTATAATGTAATGAGTATAATTTTATACCCATTAAAATATGTTTCTATTAAAATAAAACATGTTTGTCTACATAACACCTAAAATCATTTCAGTTGCTATAAGTAGCATGTATAATATCTCCCACTTTGGGCAAACGCTGATCTTATTTAATGTTTTATAACCACAGAGTAAACTTTGAAAATGTTTAGGGTAAAAGGCTAAAAAAGAAAGAGTTGAGAACTGAAATACTTGTCTTAGACATTTCTATAAAGCAACAGTTTTAAGCTGTCTTTTAAAAATGATTTTAGATCGTGTTAGCACTCTGCTGTATGTTTAAAAGTTTAACAACTACAGATAGATCCACACTGGAAACTAGAGAGTGGATAACGAAGGAGAAAATGCCATTAATAGAGAATTATGTATTAAGAAACAGTAAATTAGTGCTTTTTGCTGCTGTGACTAAAGTGATATATTATCCATAGTGGAGCTTGGGGGAAAAGCAAATATATGTATTCAAGGATTTGCAAACAGTCAAGAAACAAGAAAATGAATTGCAAACTAAGTGGGTCAACAAGAAAAATACTGGAGCAGTGAGGAACTTATTTAGGTTTGCTGAAAGTGTGGAAATGTGGAAAACATTTTCTTTTAGTCTGAGCCTTTAGAACCTATAAACATGCACACCTATCACCGTGTCTCATTAGTCATTTGTCTCAATGATTTGTCTAATGTATTCATTGTGTTGCTTGATAATAACTAAAATAATTGGCCTTCACTAAAAACACTCACATTAATAGCAACCAGTTATTATAACCTACATGTTTTTCATTTGATTAACTTTTAATAATCACTCAGAGTTCTTATATCACGATAGTGTTCTTATGGTAAATTTTATTGAAGTAAATCTTTTAAATCCCCTCCTTTCTTAGTTTTCTTTTCCTTCTCATTTTTTAATCTCTTTTTTCTGCTTTTCTTGTCTCTTTCCCTTCCCCCATCCCAATCTGATAGATACATAAGGTAAATGAGGTCAGGTGAGATTTACATAACATTTAACATAACAGGCTATAAAGAGAATCAGAATTTATAAGGAGGGGGAATAAAAGTTTCTCAAATCCTCTAAACATATCTGTTGTCATCTCACCTGACCTCATTTACCTTATGTATCTATCAGATTGGGATGGGG